>JAAAJZ021004734.1:0-10441 GCA_010015985.2 Actinopyga echinites | reverse complement strand
AAACAATGAAAAGCAGCCAGTTAGCATAAGCGTAAGGGACGGTGGGAGGGGTGGGGATTGCAGCACCGACCCCACTCGGGCAGAAAATTTGCTTTCTCGGGCAGGCCTGGCCTTTTCGAGCACACTTGCAGTTAGACATTTCTTAGCTCCCCCATGCATGAAATAAGGCGTGAACGCTTGTGCTAATTAGCAACTGACAAATATGAATTATCATTGATTTATGTACCTCGTCGACACCTTAAAGGTTTCATGATGTGTTTCTCTTAATTATTAGACTGCTCTTTGCTAGTGGGGGAGTGGAGGAGAGTGGTCACATGACATCATGTAGCGACTGTAGTGTAAGAATAAGGTAAATAAATTTCAGTCATATATACATTCACTCACGTATGGTAGCAAAAAATAACGATTCATAGCTGAATTAAGTTTTATAATCAGTGTGACCTTAATCACCATTCAGACAGTTAAAGATGTACGGTACATAAATATGTTTTTGTTAGTCTAACCATCAATGTTTCTAACATTTATATAGGTGATAACCTTTGCGTCTTGAGGGTTTGCCTATTTCACCACCGTTACCCATGGGATTATCTGAACTTCGTAATAAAAAACATTCACTTGCTTTTTGTTCTCTGATGTGAAACATCAGTCGATTGGTTAAATTCCAAAAATGGGTTAAACCCTATCATTGTTGTACGGTCACACACCGGCTCTGTAAAACTGTAGGCACTGTAGGCACTCTGTAAAACTGCAACCCCATTCTGAAACACCAGTAAATAAATTAAACGGAACAAAACAATAAGTAATTTGATACCTTTAGGCCTGTGTCGTACCCATACTTTTGCCAATAACTTAAAAGGCCCAGGCCTCGTGACACATTGGTAATGGGAGTCAACACAAAAGAGCCTCAAACCAGAAAACTAAAATTCAAATAGCAACAATCAACTGCTTAAAATATAGGCAAAACATCTTTAACATATTTTCAGAACCTGTTTCCGCGATGTACCTCTCAGTGCAGCACACATTACCAATGATGTATCAATCACTGTGCATGGCAGGTCTTAATTCGGTGGAAGAAAAAGCCTCAAAAAGTTGTCCATCCTAATCAAAATTAGCAAAGGACGGATAATATCTCATACTTAACGTTCTCTGGATATATAAAACCAGATAATCATTACGGACATGTGCAAATCTTTTTCAAACGAACGAAATTGTTCGCCGAAAGGTAAGTCGTGGGCCACCGGATTTACATCATGAGGATTTTAACTACTTTAACAACTAGGTCCGATCTTTGGTTAAGTATTCATACACGGTATTAATATTGCACACAGAATTAGAATAGGCTATAAATACATCTGTACAGCTGTATTTTACAGTGACCAGAAGATACACAGTTACAACACTCCATGTGTATCTTGCGATACCGGGAGCCTGAGAACAGTATACTCCGACTTCTGCCAGATGACGCACAGAAACAAGCCTCTAGCCGGCGTACAGCAAGGTCTTACAATACAACAGTAGATGAGACCTTACGAAACAAATATTTAAACGAACACAAATCATCACAGTATGGTATACTATTCATGACTGGTGCCACTCGGGTTTTGCTTGAAAAATGTACATTATATGTAGAACATATATACTACACACCATACTTGAGTAAGAAAAACCTAAGAAAAGGTAGTGACACATATCGTGGTATATGTTGCTTAACACATGACATAACTGTACGTAACCTGGTTCAACTACTCTTACAGCGATGTTGTATTTTTCAGCCATATGAATTTCCGAATCGTGAAACGTTTATACTTAACCGTTAAGAAAGAAATGTACAGAAACCATTGAGAGAAAGCAAAGCATAATCAGATCGTTTTGATGGTAGAAATTCAAAATCTAGGGATGGCGATGTTAAAGCCATCAAAGCTAAGCATAATTTTATACATGTACATTCGTAATCACACAGGGGATATAGACTAAGGGCATGCCATACTCGGACACGAAAACTTCACCTCATTACAGAAATCGCAATATGCACTTTTACATCAAGATGCGATACTTCAAGGAGAATCTGTAAAAGGAGAAATAAGCGGTACATGCAAGGGCGACGACCCGTGTTTTGAAGTGAGGAGGGGGTTGATGTCTCGCTGTTATGGACGATTTTGCCACTGGGGAAATTTCACACGGAAACATTCAAAACTGGAATAATGCTACTATCGGTATAAGGGAAGCTTTGGAGCAATAATCTTCTCAAGCTGTCCTGAAGTAATACCATTGAAACCACCAAATTAAAGATGGGTGTACACGTACTCGCCGAAAAACTATCATTTTAGGAAATGTCTTTAATATTTTATCCGCAACTACTAGCAAAGCAAAAGATATTCATTACATTTAAACACCTCAGTTTTTCTCATTTCGTACGGTCTATCGGTACTTTGCCTTCTCCCACGTTTCTGAAGTGACACAAGGTATATCACTTCCTAACCTCCCATTTTTGCAGGGAATTCATCCTACCTATGATCGTCGCCAATGGTACCACTGTAATGGTAATTGCTACCCAGCTATGATTATACTAACCCTTACTACCTCTTACCACATTTTGACTGAACGCAATTTACAACTGTCGGATTTTATTTTAGAACCAGGCGCATTGAACCATCGCTGCTTCAATGGAAAAGCTTTATGAAGAAGTACTGTACACTTCCACGACACGGAGGGCTAAATTCCCAACTTCTTAATTCTAACCACAAAATGGCACATGAACACTCGTTTCAACGGAAATACTGTATGACATGCACGCCTGTTATGTCATTATGAATTACACCTACCTGGATTCGGTCACGAACAGTATTGTGATAAATTACTTCAATTTTCATTCTTAAAATTTCATTGAGTTGTTAGTAATTTTCTGAAATTTGACTCTTGGCAGTTCCTTAGACTTCCAGGCTGTATTCGACAATTCTTTTTAAATATTCATAAAACCGTCAAAATTACTTCAAACAATGATATCAGGACATTTAGTAGAAAGCGGAACCACAGAGGAAGTACGACATATGCAGCTTTAAAAATTGAAAGAACAAGGTGTTAATCCCCTTAGGCAGATCTATCAAGTGCAATGTGCACTTCTGAGAATTCCTTGCTTATTGTTAGAAAAATGTTGTGTTTTTCCTGTTCTAAAGTGGAAAACATATTAAAGGCTGCACTAAGTGCTGTAAAAAAGTAGAAACGACTTTTATACCTAGGAAACATGTAACATGCCTCTGTTATCTTTCGTTATTACAGCTAACAGTTTCGTCAGTGTAATTGCTCCAAACTTCATACATTTTTATGGGGTCCTTATAACCATGAATGGTCATCAGTTCTTTGTTTCGCAGCGAACATGTATCACTCTTTTGACCCCAATTTTTAAAGCCTTTATTATTCTTCGGCATTACCCCTATTTTCTTAGCAAGGATACCCTGGTAGGCATCATCAATAGGAATAAATGCTGTAGTAAGGGATTTCTCATACATAGCTGGAATGATATCGGTAGATATAATGTAACCGCCACCTGAACAATACGGAGGGAAGTATCGGCCACTGTAAACTTTATCAGGAACGTAATACTTGGAATCATGGCGGGTAATCCTTACACTGCGATAGAGGACAGACCCAGCAAAGAATTTACTTTTGGCCTCGCCCTTTTTTCTTAAGTCATGAAGGTAAGTAATGATGTTCTCCCAATTAACAAACATATCGTCATCACCTTTGTACATATATTTTGAATGTGCACAATTTTGAGTAACCCACTGCAATCCAAGGACTACCTTGAGAGTTAAATTCTGAAACGACTCTCGAAAATTAGCTTGAATGATGTCTCCATACTGATCGTCTTCAACTTGAACCTTCTTTTGTATCTCTTCTGTATCCCTCTGGGTCAAGCCCATTACAAAGAGAAGTCGTATCGACTCATTTAAAACAGTCTTTACACCACCCCATGTGTCTCTGATCGCGCGACGTGCATCGAAGTTCCTCGGTAATGAGCTTATCAAGACGACAAGAAAAATGTCCTCTTCCTTGTGATCGGCATCAAAGCAGGTCGCTGGATGATCATGGATTAATTTCAAGGTCTGATCGAGATATGCTTTATTAGAGTCACTGCCAGATAACACGAGGTCAAGATCTGGCTCCGGACATTCCCGGAGAAACGTCATATTGTTTAGCTTCGACCAAGAAGAAGTAAACAGATCCGGATTATTGAAACCACGAGATGTGACGACAGATCTTAAGGCACATACATCGTTTTTGAAATCCCTGTAACTGAATGAATCATCAGACACCATTTTCCAACCTTTGTCTTTACCAATAATGCCCCCATAGACGTCAGGAAAGGGTAACAACGGCTGGTTCCAAGAATTACGAAGTATTTCACTTCCAACGTCCATCGACATAACACAACCAGCATCAGTAGTACAAAATGGCGGGTACACCGCTCCTTTATATAACTCCTGTGGAACAAAGTAACGACTATTTTCATTTCTGTCTGGTTTGGAATGATTAATTATGCGACCTCTCCACATCTTTTTGAATTCTGCTTGGTTTAGATTGCGCAAATGTCGCACAAGCCGCTCAAAATTTACGAGCATATGATCATCTCCGTGGAAAATGAATTTGGCAGACTGGCAATACCGCGTAGCAAATCGAGTTCCAACTAAAGATTTCAGCGTCAGATTCCTCGTGGTGTCTACAAAATTGCCTTGCAAAATGTCGTCGTGTCGGTCATTTTCTTGTTCAATCGACAACTGCTGGCTATCTTTGTTTTCCCGCGGCAATCCAAGGACAAACATCACTACTACCCCCAAATGTTCCACGTCGGGTACGTTACCCCAAGTTTCTCGTATTGCCATTCGAAATTCAAAATTTTCGGCTGGTGAATAAATCAAAGCGACCAGGAATGGGGAAGACATTCTGCAGCTCTCTGAATGGTCAAAGTTCTGCTTCAAAACTCTAGCAAAATACATGCCATTAACGAAGTTACCAAGATCTAATATGTTCACCTCGTCCTCCACCCAAGTGAGATCCAACTCCTCCTTCTCTTCCTTTTGCTCGTCATCCTTATGTTCCTGGGCAAGTTCCTCCTCTCGTTTTCTCATCTCTTTCTCCTCGCTTTCATTCTCGATTGCTCTCTTTTTCTCTTCTTCAGATTGCTTTTCCTTTTCGGCTGCCTTAGACTCAGATTCAGCAGCTAAGATCTGTCTCAAATCTCCCCTAGAAATACCCTTTGATTCGTACCGTGGGTCTAGGTGTCCCGGGGCATGAGGTCCGCCAGAAATTGGTAAATATTTTGCATCTAAGTATACCAGCACAACAACAACCCTGCCAATGTAAATACATAACAGTATGAAAAGAACGTTTTCCAATACCTTGTTTCTGATAACCATTTTCAAACTTCATTAGTAAGACACCATTGAAAAATAATGTTGTGAGCTTCTGTTTCAGTTACTTATTCTTTTATTCGTCATCCAGTTAACCGTCCATCCTCTTTCTTTGCTTCAGTTCCTTAATCGGTCAACAGACAGATCCTCAAAACAGGCGACACTTCCATCCTTAGTTTAAAGACGCGACCTGGAATAGAAAGAAGTAGGAGTTGTTACTAAATTTAACAACGTACAGCGAAGGTCTTACTCGAAAGAGTTAAACAACCACGTGACAATAAGCACTAAAATGTTAAAAATTAATTGTGAATTTATATAGGTCGATATCATTTTATTCTTCATTCATTTATCACAAATTATGTGGGAAATGATTTATTTTTTTCTTTTGGTTTCTCAACACTTGAACACGATACAAGAAGATGGATGTTGTCACTGCTGATCACCGGTGTGTGTAGATTGCAGAAAGTCTAATCTCTGAACAGATGTCGGTACGTAAAGGTTAATCACACCAGCTACAGGGCAATAATTCACAATACAGGCCCAATAGCTGTAGTTTTGGTTGTAATCAGTATATTACAAGTGGACATGAACAGTCTTCTACCTACGACGCAAAGTAGAAAATATAAAGCCAGAAAGAGATAAGGCTTTTCGATTACTTGCCTCAAAAAGTGACTTAACGGCAACTTATTGTTATTTGTTATAAAGAACTTGTCATTTGATTAAGATTGTGTTTAATAATGAGCTTGCGATTATCCTGTTCGGCAGCTTTTGCTCTGAGTGAGTCGGTTCCATGCGGTAAGGTTGGTATACCGAGAGACTGACCGGGACGGCTGAGAGAAACTGACACGATGGACTGTATAAATTAAGTTGGTATTGTATTTTCAAGTAGATTAGTCAAGTACGGTAGTGATTCATTGCCAAACTACAGCAATAGAAAGCCATCTACTGTAACACTACTCACAAGTGCAACTGCTACAGTTATTGTAACTGAAGTATGAAAAACATATTCAAATATGCGAACCTAACTCTGTAGAACTTATATAGGCTACACACTATCCTCTTAGGATAATTTTTCCTGCGTATTTTAGTTTCCTTCAAACATGTTTCTTTTCTCGGCAACTAGCATTTAGGTTTTCGGTTTCACCTCTTATGACATACGGCCTACATGGACCCTAAACCTCCGCAAAGAGGACGTTTTCCTTTCAATATGAGTTAAAGAGTTAACAAAACCTTTGTTTAGTTAAGTATAGATATATTATCAAATCTGAGATTTTTTATGTTGCCTATTTTGGAATACTGTATTTACAAAGTACAGTAAACACACTTTCACTTTGTACTATACACTTTGGGACATTCTCCTCAAAATGGGTCATCCATATGCTGAGCCCTGATCCATCCAAGTTCAAGTTATCGTGTTTTCATGGTATCGAGGATGTTATCGCAAATGACATTTGAACTGAAACAAAAACAACATCATGAGATGCCAAATCTCCAAGAGGTTTCAATTTTTAAATCTTGTTACTTGGCAGGACACTAGATTTCAAGTCGACCCAACTTCATTACTATTAATCCTATTTACAAGGCTTTCAAAACTCGACCCCGGATGATCTTTCACTTGCACCAATACGACTTAAAGGAGTACATATATATACTAAGTTAAAGGTCCTTTCAACCAAACGATATTGTACGCCAGCTCAGCGGCTTCTATCGGCCATGATTTCGCATTCCAATACTGCAACTTGCTCTTTTAATTCTACTGTTCAATAAAATACATGTTGTACCGTGGCCAGGCGGTATGACTGTAACAATTAGCCCAATAAGGTAGAGATTGAATCCATATACTATACTATACTATACTACAATTACTATACTACAAATGCTGGCAGTGCATTTTCCATACCCACAATTTTTCTCTCTTGGGTATCATGTGTCGCGAGGAAAATGTGTGCCATGCATAAAATAAGGCGATTAACGGATAATAGAAAAGTTTTAAAATACTTTAGAGAAATTTTCTTCTATGTTCTCATTTTTCGTTCAGCAGCACTACGATAGAGTACCCACTATCTAGCCTTTTATGAATTTTGTCACGTCTTCACAAAGTGTTAGAATATTTTATGTTTAGGCTGTAACAGGCCCACAAACGAAAACGGTACATGTACGACGAAAGTCAGTTACGATCAGACATTCAGACTTGCATTGAGTACGTGCTCGTACTCGTGCATTAGCAAATTTGCTTGTACTCCAATTCGTGACAATTGATCTGTTCTCGAACCCGTTACTCACAGCTTTTGAAACTTGAAACTCCCCTAATGGCGCTATACTCGTACCCATGATAAACACATGCACTCGTATTCGTACTCACACCTTGAGATACTACACCTTAGTCCCGTTCCACAACGACTTACGCTCAATCTTAAGTTTGATTCATAGTATATAAGTCAGCAGTAAATCAACCTCAAGATCGAGCTTAACTTGTTGTGGAATGGGCCTCTGGTTTGGGAGTCTACTGGCGTCAATACCGATATGATACTTCCTTAACACTAGCAAGTTCTAAGTGAAAAACTGTTGACACAGAGGGCTTCCTTCTCATAGAGAAAGATAAAGAAAATTAGAGGGCGGACTACCAAAACCAGCTGTGATTCCATGGACCTATCCTAGCAACGGTGATTTTACGGAGCTAGCCTAACCAATCCAGGCGAACGTGCAGTGTCGTTGGCTAACGTACTGCTCAATTGCAACACAAATTAAATGCAACTTTCAAGAAATGTACTCTAAAGAAATATGCCAGAATTGTGCATAGGTTTCTGTTGCATGGACCGAAGACTTATTTCGGCCTTTTTTTTCATAAAGAAGCATGATGATTAACCTCAATTAACCTCAGACTCTTGTTCAAGCTTATTTTTACACACCTTTGCCCACTGTTCAGGATACAGTTTAGTGATATGTCCCTATAATGCAACCCCCAGAATTACAGCCAATGCATATCACTTGAACAATGATTTGAGAAAGACATCAGAATGGGATAGTTACATATCAGTTTGCTAGAAGTCCATGAATACTGTCAACCTCTATCAAATTTTCAAATTAAAATGAGTCAAGTTTTCTCTCAGAAAAGAATCCCAAATCTAGAATACACAGCAACATTTTACTTCTCTTAAAAGAATACGAAATAAAGTCATGGTCATGCTTCTCAAGTTTTCATTCTTTAGAATATTTTTTAACCATTTTGTTAAAGTCTTCTGTCATATTGCTTTCATGAATACTATTGTGAAGTTGTACAGAAGCACTTGAATGAGATTACTGATTATGGCCCAAACTGTCTCATTTGGGTTTTTATTAACCCCTGACTTGCCCCTTTCCCACACCACTAACGCACCAACTCGTCACTTGCCAATAGGACAAATGACTTATAGTTAGAGCTCCCTCTGTGACCTCTCTATCTCTCTTAAGAGTTCAGGTGTGTGGGAGGCAGGTACAAAAGGTGGTGAGATGAATCCATTTGACTTCCTGACAGGTCAAAGGTCGGTTGTCCTTTCCGGCTACATCATGTCCTCTGATTCGTAGCGAAGATGACAATAGAGACACATTGTGAATATAAGTCCAATCATCTATACAAAGAATGAAGAACAATTATAATTAAAATGGAACAATTATAATTAAAATGGAACTAAATGTAACAAAAGAGATGTGATGGTAACAAGGATTGCTATGAGGGGAAGAGAGAGAGAGGGGTAGGGTGAGAGGGAATTTTTGAGAAGGGAAGGGACAGGGAAAGGGGGTTTAATAGTGAATAGTTTACAACTGTTTTGCTTTAATCTTGTTGGTAAATTGCTTCTGGTGTGCAAGCAAAAAATTTATCCAGTTATTCTTTATTTTCAATAACTCCTCCTCTGGTACTAACTTAACTTCCTTCACACAATCAAAGTTTCATGTTCTAAGTCAACAGCTTAGAAAAGAAAACAACTTATTGTTGCAAGTGATGTGACCATCCTGTCGAGTAGTTAATTATTATGGAATTAACAAATTCTTATTCATGTTTAATTCCTTCCAATAAAATGTACTCTACTGTCTTCTTGACAATGTAAACTGGTGAGTGCAATGGCCATTAGCTTTCTGCACATGGTATGGTAGATGTTATATGGTAGAATACAGGAAACCAATAGAAGATATTCATGGTCACTTGCAAGGTAAGCTTATGCTTGTATAAGAATACAGCCATATAACCTACCTATGCAATTCAAGTGGCAATTCAACTCTTCAAACAGGTGACACACCAGTTGCAAAATGTAACTTGTAAATTCAATTCAACTACTAAAACAGGTGGCAAACCAGTTGAGTAATGTAAGTTGAAAACCAAGTCAACTTTTAAAACAGGTGACACACCAGTTGCAAAATATAATTTGAAAATCAGTTCAAATATTAAATTAAAACAGGTGACCCACCAGTTGAGTAATGTAACTTGAAAATCAATTCAAGTTTTAAAGGTGACACACCAGTTGCAAAATGTAACTTGAAAATCAGTTAACTATTAAAATAGGTGACACACCAGTAACATAATGTAACTTGAAAATCAATTCAACTATTCAGGTGAATAACAGCTGAATGAAAACATAATATGGTTCAACACATGTGACTTTTGAGTCCAACTTTCCCAACTGAGAATTTACATGGAAGTTGAATCACATAGGTAGAATTCAGTCACCAGTCTTGCAAGTTGTGGTGTGAACCCTCTATTCCACACTGACTGACTCACTACTACCCTCATAGAGAATCAACTTCTTTAAGAACCACCTAAAAACTGATTTACAACCATACAAATCTAACTTTCTTACCTCTACAAGACCGATTCCAAGGAACACCACCATCACAATAACAATTTGATCACCCAGGTAAACACGAAGGCTCTCAACACAGCCCTGTTGAAAGAAAAAGAAAATACAAGAGACAAGATATTTAATGCAGAAGATACAATACAATTCTAGTTGAGATTGGGGCGGATTTTGACGGCCAAATTCGACCTCGCCGTTCTCGGC
>JAAAJZ021003653.1:0-10444 GCA_010015985.2 Actinopyga echinites | reverse complement strand
TGCCGACACCCCCCCCCCCCCCACCAGCTCTCATTTACCCTAGCAGCTTTATGCCTTGATACATCAGCCTCACCTAAGCCATGTAATATTGACTACCAGTTGACCCGAAATCGTCTGGGATGAGAGCGGATGAATGAAAGGACAAAGAGTCACCTATCTGAAACCATTTTTTAATAACTAAGAAAGTTTTAATCAATCAAATATCGTCTCTTGCTTATCAGGGGAACCTCCTTATCAATGGAAAACAGGCAATACAGTTTTTTTGTTTTTTTTTATTTTTTATTTACATAACTTCTTTCTAATAATCATCTCTAATAAAAACTTTCCCCCTCCACTGAAAAACCTTCCTCCCTCCCTCAGTCCTCCTCAAATACAACCTTGAAATCTTATTCCTTGGCACACTGACATCTTCCACCATTACTGTAGTTATATAAATCCACACAAGCTCGTCGATTGTTGTTTTGGATTGGCAGAACGTAGATAAATAAAAGCAAAGATACACAGTAGTAGCCCGTACCATTTTTAAAGCAACTGTGCAATGTGTCTCCATCATCTCTGGAGTACTGTAAAACTTTACAAGTACAACAGTTTTCAAAAATGCAGTTGCCTCTGTTCCTGGGTTTGGGTACATGCACACAGTTTCCAATGATTACAGTGGAACTCTCAAAATTTTTTGACGCCAAAAAATTACCATCTACCCTCAAAATAAAATTCTATCTCCTGATGCTAACTGCTTCCTATCGCACTTTTCTTCAAAATTCTTCAACTGCACTTTGTAACCTACTGATATTAAAAAAGATACTCACTTCTTCAATTAAGCATGAATCCTAACATTAATATTTCTCTCTTTCCATAAAATCGTAATCAATCAGGATCACTAACGTCACCACTTTTAAGGGAAAACTTCAAATATGAACCTTCCCCTCATTTTCCGGACATTTCCCTCGTTCCAGCCTTTTCTAGTCAAGCCTCTCTCACTCCCCTTTGTCTACCTCAGTATGTTTGATGTTTCCACCATATGTTCACATCGCAAGCCAAAAGGAGAAACCAAAAGAATTATCACATCTCGGAGCAAGTAACGTCTAGACTATAATTAAAACCACGTACAAATGTGTCAAAGTAAATCTGTTAGCTTCCACGTAACTTGTGATTTCCACAACCTCCCTCCTTCAAAAAGGTGCTGAAATAATTACAAACTTTGCCAAATACACGTCATCAAATCACAGCCAAACTTAACTCTGACCTTCGCCTCGGATAGCGCACATTTTACTTTCATTCGCCTTTTGCTGTGGACGATGTCAATCTTTTGCATATTCATGATCTTTTCACTAAGACAATCTTGTGTGCTTCTACATTTTTCTGCCATTTCTGGACAAAGCAATATGACAGGACTGAGCTCGGAAAGCTTCTTGCCAAAAAAAATTCACTTTTAGGGGCCAGTTAACAGGAAGGCACGGTGGATAAATTTAAGATATATTTCATGTAACAATTGTTCAGGGCACTGCCTACTTAAGAGGAAAGGAATTTCTCCCGCTTCACTGCACACTGTTATATTTTTCTGCAAAAGCTACACCCCAAAGGTTTGCAAAGGACAGGTCAGTTAAACCTACAAATATCCTTTAAGATTTTTACCATCATGCTTTGCCTAGAAATGTAGCAGATAGTTTATAGAACTTTATGAGTTCAAAAATGGTTGGGACCATTTGTGAGACAACAAAGACAAATTTCTCATAATTTACTATGTTCAAGAGACAATTTCTTACGAACAAGGCTGTCACCATAGGGGTACAGACCAGTATGTATAAAATCATACAGAGAAAAAAGGTTTATTGTACTCAGAAACAGCAAGCCTAAAAGAACAACTAAATGGCAAGCAAGTGATCAACCCCAGATCCCCACCCCAAGGAAAATAAAATCATTTCCTATATACTTCTTTTCTTCTCTCAAGGGCTAAATATTTGTGAAAATCATCTCAACACAACCATGTTCTCAATAGAACTCTCTAACTTCCAATACAGGCTTCAACAGATGAGTCTGGTATATTTCTGGGTAGCATATTGCCTATTACGTTTGGCAAAACTATAAACTTCAAGCACTTCCACCTAAAAACTGCTTTCCTGTAATTTTTTAAGGAAATGAAAATTAAATGGGCTCTCACTATCATGGGCCTCTTCGTAATTTAACAGACGAATTGTGACCAGCTTGTCCTCTCTGACAAAATGAAAAGAGCATTAGTTACTAAGGTCACAGATACTTATCTCCACTAAATGATCAACGGCTTAGAAACATTAGGCTCAAAAAAAAACCAGAGGACATCTTAAAGTTCTATCAAACTAAATCTCCAAGTACTTTTGTTTTAATCTTATTTTGTTCTATCCATCTAGCTCTTCTTTAGCAATTTGTTTTCCCAACTCAAGCTTTCAAAAAGTAATACAGTAGCAGCCTTTATACTGTATGAGATTTTTCAACGAACCAACTCCAAGTTAAGACTATGTTTGTCAGCACTCCAAGAGCACCTTGAAAATGTTGACTTACACCAAGGGGGCACGTCAAGGGGGCCCCATCCATCCATCATATAGTTTAAGGTAAACACAGTTGATGGTGCTTGGATACCAAACTAAAACCAAAGACAGACAGACAGAGTTATTTCCTGTACTGTGGTTGGTTGCAGCCAATTATGTGTAGAAGAAGAGTCTAATACACCAGGGTCCTGTTTCATAAAGAGTTAAGAATGATCTTAAGTTTAATTTCTCATGAAACATGCCTAGGCAAATCGAACTTAAGATTGATCGTAACTCTTTATGAAACAGGGCCCAGATGATATCTGTTTCATCACAATCACCTCATTTTAAAATTGCCATTTAACACCTGTTGAAAGATCAATGTCTGCTTAATAGATAAGGCTATTGTTACATGTTATTCCTGTGCACCACCCCTAACCCCTTACACAATATTCAAACATCTTCTCAACTAGCTTACACAAAATTATGTTACAACTGATATTTTTTGTACTGCTACCACAAATTTTGAACGATCCACTCCTGAACCAAACGCAAGCTCTGAGTGTAAGATTTTACCCACGCAAACACATTCCGAGACTAGTTTTCAACATGTATATCGAAAAGGTCACTAAAAGAAAGGGTACAGTATCCCCCATCCATTTCAGAACATCCCTCACTCAATTACAGTAAATGATGCTGCCTGGGTCATTTTTCATAGTTTCCTCACTGAATACAATGAATCAGTAATTAAAACATAATTGGAACTCGTTAATTCCTCCTTTTTTTTTCTCCTGCTTCTTTTCCCCTTACCTTTTAGATTGATCTATGATGGCATCCCTTCCTCCTAAAGGTTTATTATGACAATCAAACTGTTAGACAGACAATAAGATGACTCCTAGGTTGACAGTGACATACGATGAAAGAGGTTTGAAGCATTATGGGATAGGAATACAATTACGGAGCAGAGTTTATGTATTGACATTTAAAAATAATCTTAGAATTGAATAATGTCCAGATAACTGCCTTTGAACTGAGAATATGAAAGCGAACTGTTCAAAATGAATAGAACGTCACCACCTGGCATCACAATGGCACTAAATGGCACCCTAATGGCATTAGTGGCAATATCAACTCAGTAAAATACAATCCGTCTGCACATTTCTAACGTATCCACCAGTGGTACACCCTTTGGAATCTGTCAAGCAGTGAAATCATGTAAGAGACAGTTACAACTTTAATAAAGATCAGACACTGCAGAATTTAATAATCTAATATAAAAGATTGTGGTTTACAGGGGCCAATTTACCTCGATATCCGAAGACTTAGGAAACCAGGTTTTAGTAATAGAGAGCATTTAGGAATCAGTCTTTCAATATGCTAAATGGACCGGTTAACTTCATTTTTACGGATGTAGCCTGCAATTGTAGCAAATCTTTTAAAGTATTTACAAGCTCTCACTCTTGTCCAAATCCAATTCTACCCAGGCTATACCCCTCTTCAGCCTCTGTCAAGTAATTTCTCCCTACACACAAGCAGATCAATTGCAATGATACCCATTATGACAACTGAGCTCAGAGCAAGACACTCATCACCGGCAGTATAAAAAACTTGGGGACTTGGACGAAGCAGAGCTCACAAATTTCTCTACATACACGCTGATCACTGGGGGTATATAGAGGCTAGTCTACACACCATGTCACCAAGCTGGCAATGTACCAAGCATTGTCTACGTACCATTAAACTTGCTACGGCCAACAGGCAGGTGTGTAGGGAGAAAGATGCCTGCAGCATCCTGGAATGTCTGCTGAGTCACTACAGAGTGACATCAGGAACAGCATTGCCTGGCAGTGTTTACACCGATAGGGGCCCAGCCTTTTCGGTTACGAGGCTCTGAGCCAATCCACGTATCCCATTTCTAATTATTTTCTTCCGTGACAAACTGTAAAACAAACACATTATGTTTTACACAGACTTAGTACAAACAGATATAAATATCGCTTTTACAGCATTTCATTGAGTTTTTTGGCTTCCCCCCTCATTTTACAAGCCAATTATTTTGTGATCAAATGGATGTAAAACATGTGCAATTTTCCTTCCAACTGGTCACGCTTACAGGACGTATTTACAAGAAATATTAAAAATGACTGCCATTTCTCAGGGTCTGAACGAGTCATCAATAACTCCTCACTGCCTTTCAGTGTGTGGCTTGACATTTGCAGGAGGTCTTTCGAGTACGACTATGCTGCAATGAAAAGTCTGCAGCCACTGAAATACGTACGAGAGAAAGCTAGACAGACAAGATAAAACATAAGACTGCAGACATGGGTAGCTACTAGGGGGTTCTGCCATGAGTTTAAACACAGAGTTATAAGCATAGCCAAGAGGTACAGCCTGGACTTCAAGATAAATTTGAAAAAAATATCTTCTATCATTCAGAAATACTCTAACCACACATACCTGTTCTTCAAATTGCAACTGCTATGGTAAATATACTCTTCCAATGATTACTCTCTAAAAGTGCATGATTGAAGTTAAGTAATCATCTATACCAATTTAGAGACTTGAAATATTTTTCAGTCAAGCAAAAACATTTTTCATCAAAACTCTTCAAAGAATTCATACATTTTATATTATTTTGAACATTATTTTAAAGATGTCATCAACAAAGGTACCCCTGGAACAGCTCCCATCTTTCAATCTGCATCTATTCTATATATACCCGACCCCTTCCTTTCCCACTCTCGTCAAGTTCTCTCCCACTCCAGGCCTCTCACACTCACATACTCTCAAACTAGACCCATAATATCCTTCCACCTGAGTCTTAACAACCTATCTTTTAAGGACCCTTCAATTTCCTCTCATCACTAACAGATTACTTGTTGATGCATCATTGAAAGAGGATGGCATGCAAGCTTGGTCTCATTGGGGCTTGCAACACTGTGGCTCAGCCATACTATAACAATTAGAAAGGCTGCCCTCTACCTAATTAGTTGTTACATTATCCACACGATCACCAATAATACAGACACAACTGCTGCATCTCAAGATGCTCTGGTGAAAAATGCCTCCTGCACAGTTGTAATATACATCAATCCAACACGTGGTCAAGCCAAGTACATCAATTTTAGTGACTTGGAGCGAGCCTTTGACTCAAGTCACTATGTTATTTCATGACAGAAAATTACTCTAGTATTAATTACTTAAGTCAGGTTATTTTGGATGGTACTGACTCCAATTACCACTTGCTTACTACTGTGCTGCTATTTGGTAAAATAACTGACAAGTTATTTTTGCCACATGTTCATCCCTTCAAACTACAAACAATAGCATCTAAATGTACTGTAGACCTTTTGACCAACTGGTAAAAAAAAGGTCTGGGGGCGCAAAGAGCTGTAAGTTCAGAGCCTGGGCAAGACTTTCCAGCAGCTGGCAGAGCATAATGCTTTTGCCTTGATCTACTGACCTCATTTGGGGACAAAGGGAGAAAAGGGAGGGAGGCAAAGGGTCTGACTGGGGGATTCTGGCCTTGCCCCTCCCTCTAGTTACACAACTGCCTTCAAACTATGCATGTCTATGACAAACATAAGAGAGGCCAAAGTACTTCTCCTACTTTCTCCCCTAGAATTATTTCACATCAAATATTTTACATGACACCAGAATACTTGCTATCTACCAAAATATAGCATTTACAAAAGGACAACTAATCTGCAGCAAAACTGAATAGGCCTATGTAGATTTGATATGAATCCTAGATGTGATACTTAATATAATTTACATTACACTTTATTTCAGACTTAAAAGTATTAATGACTTGCACACTGCTCACAAATCACTACTAGGAAAAATTGGTTCAAGACATTCTTTACAACAAAGTACTGCCACTCTACAAAATACACAAAGAAAATAGAGGTGGGAGGGGGAGGGGAGGGGGATAATATGAGAAGTACTGTACAAGAATAACATACATTACTGCACAATATGGACTAAATCAAATATACTGACTTTAAACTTCAGTATTTTAAACCTCAGCATAAAGTCTCCTGTGGAGATAAGAGTCACTTGGATCAACCAGTTTTGTTTGGAAACTTTGTCATACAATCTCTGTAATTTTAGACTTAGGGTCCCCTTCCAACATACATACATGTCTATCACAGTCACAAATGTGAGGCTGAGTCATGGACATCCTATTACATTTGCTTAATACAGGACCAGCTTACTTTTAGCACACTTCCTGCCAGCCAATTGTAACATTTCAGGACTTTAGTTAATCAGGAAAATGTCCATGTTTTGAAAATTTTATCTTTGTCCCTGTGTTCTAACTAATGAGTGTCATATGTCAGCACATGAAACCAACTCCAATCATCTAATGGCCCTAGATTATGCAGTGCTTAAGCCCCCCATCAATCATTTTTTTTTCCTCTGGAAATATCGCCGAGATAAGGTATTTCCAGGGATTACATGCCCATCATGAAAAATGCATCAATGTGAAGTGACAAGGTTAGAAAAGTTACTGTACTTTTTAATACTTACTCATCAAACAAAACAGTCCAGCCTTTATGTACAGAAGCTTCAAATATTTGAATTCATGTTTTGCACATTCATGAACAAATTTAATACTTCCAGCTATGTCATAGTCAACATCATTAATAAAGACAATAAGTGCCTGAAAATGGCCAGTTTTGTCTGAAAATGAGTGAATTTTCTGGCTTATGGAAGGGAGAGAGCTGCCACCAGCCAATCCCCACCAGCATCCCTTACACTAGATCTGCAGGTCATACATACAATATTGTCTCAGGGGGTATGATTTTTACTTAAGGCCCCCTGCATTTGTCCAGATATATAGGCTGGACTGACACCCCTTTTGTCATCACCTATCCAAGGTTTACATGAACAGCTTACCTAAATAGCAGCCATTATGGAATAGCATTCCTTGGATCAGTCATATGCCTGCACAAGTAAACACAGAAGGCAAATTTCTACATGGATATCCATAACATGGGCTTTTATGTCCTATGATGGTTGATGGTTCATAAATGAGTATTCACAAAACATACAGAATGAGGTCAAGAGGGTAAAGCCTCACAAATTATAAAATCACAGGAATATGCTCATCCAGTTTGCATCTAAAACTGGACACAGTCTTCTTTGCTTGCATAGATTTAGTTTTTAGAGGACTTTCAGTATTTCTACGAAGGGCGAGATCAAACAAGAGTGTAATTTGTGCAGCAGGACTACAGGAATCATACACAATTGTGCCTACAGAAGGACAATTAAGGTGAACTGTAAAAGTAAGGTGGACATAGTAGATGGGATTCAGCTCGTTTACAAAGAGAAGTTAGGTCATTGACTAGTGTCTGCTGAGGGAGAAAACTGAATGTTACTGTACGTATTCCTCCAATTCACAGCATACAATGAG
Source organism: Actinopyga echinites (assembly GCA_010015985.2). Classification (NCBI taxonomy): domain Eukaryota; kingdom Metazoa; phylum Echinodermata; class Holothuroidea; order Aspidochirotida; family Holothuriidae; genus Actinopyga; species Actinopyga echinites. Next base: position 2,527 of record JAAAJZ021003653.1, on the reverse strand, counting down.
AACTAGTCGTGTAGGCTAGACCTTTGTAACAATTGTTCCATTTAGTGTGTGTCTGTGTGATTATTTGCTTCTTGCAAACTTGAGAATGGTCTTTGAACTGTAATTCAGGTGATATTGGTGGTAGGATGTTTGCACTATCCTTGAAATCTTGTCAGCACATGTTTGCTGGAAGAGTACTATTGCTGTCCTGATTACTGACAAACAGTCTTGCCTGTGCACCAAAACCCTGACCAGATCAAGGAGTATTAAATCCTTTGAAGGGTATTAGTTTCACTGTCAGATTGGTTATTATTTACTGAATGTCAGTGGTAGTTAATCCCCCACTACTTTGTAGATTTGTCATTGATCCCTACAAAACTTATTTGTCAGTTGTCAGTTGAAGTGTAGGCTTTTAGGACTTCTTTGGTTGGATAATCAAAAACAAAATTAAATGGAATACTACATTATTGGTCTTGTGTTTGTCACCTGTTTATGTCTGACCCAGGCAACTCAGGGAGTTGCCCTGTGCAAACTTTGGAATTATACCATTCCTGTGACATATGGCTGCAACAGAAACCTTGAATTGAATTTACACAGTAAGTTCCATAGTTCACGCCCAGTGTTACATACTACATAGAAGTTTCTTCACTCCCAGTGTTACATACTACATAGAAGTTTCTTCACTCCCAGTGTTACATACTACATAGAAGTTTCTACAAATCTAATATAAAATCATGTCAAGTGGGTAATGATTTGGGTTTGGAATCAAAGTATTACAGACTCTAAGATTCCAGTATTAAATGTATCATGTTTCTTCAATAACAGAAGTATTGCTATCATTTTACCCTTAAGTATATGTTACCACTTCCCTGAGAAAGTAGAAAAGCAGCAAGTGTTGTGACCTTTCGTTAATGGCGTCACTGTATTGTCCCAATTCAACAGTGTTAGATCATTTTAACAACATATCAGACATGAGTAACTTATTTATGAGAGTGCGATAAAACAATATTCATGCATCTGATTTACGATATGATCCACTATTCCACTATAACATAACCTAGGCTCACACATGACGACTCAGCTAAGTTTGAGTATATCGCTTTAAGTATAAAAAATAAATGAAATGAGGTCTACTACATTGCTTTAAGTCTGACAGTTAAATAGATGTACTGTACTGCTTTAAGTACCATTCACTGTACTGTAATACCAATTTCACTAGTAAACAACAGTATCCTGCACTGCTTTAAGGCTAAGTAATTACCTTCTTACAGCCTATTGACATAAACATACTGTTTCATGCTACAAATTGATTCAACCAACACTTGAATGAAAAATACAGTATGAACTGTATCCCTGTATGACAATATCCCTTTAACACACTTAGGCTAGCAACCTGGCATGCTTGCACATTAAATCCAGAAGCACTGATCATTTATCAATGAGACAAATTCATTTAATAATCTAGATTCTGTAAAATGATAACTGTAACCTAGCATTACTACTCAGTATGCTTGCCTATCGTCATACGACAGCTAATCGTAATACTGTGTGCAAGAACCTATTCACATGTCCCATGTATAACGCACACAACTTTTGTACGGTACAAACACATGCATCTCTGATTCTGATCATAGGCCTAGACCTACCTTGACATTTTACGATGCTATATTTCGCCAGCATCTTTAATAATTTTAAAACTGACCTTCTCACTGAGGCCTATAATGATATGCAAAACTCATTCATCATTTCATGAAAGAAGAAACTCATTAACAACAAACCTGAGGGGAAGAAAGCAGAGAGCAACAAGTGTTGTGAACTTTCGTTAATGGCGTCACTGTATTGTCCCACAATAAACAGTGTGCCCAGGCCCCACGTATGAACCTAACATCTGGAAGCTGTTCTAAGTAGCCGCAAACATGCTTCTCTTGAAGCTTCAAGCAGTATAGCGAATACTGAGTAAAAGTTTTTTTGGGAGCACTGTTAACGTACACCTGTCACATATAGACATTTTGGAAAATTAAATTGTGAAATGTTTAGTTTGTGGTCTTTCTTGAATATACTGTAGGTGATGATGAGCGTGTCTTTTTTGCGATAGTTGGTGGAGAAACAAGGTGTAGTTCAGGGCCCTCACAACTCGTGGGAGGTATCTTAGGATTATCTGTAGAATTGTAGGTTTGTAGTTATTCCATGAGGCCTTCTATGTTTCTGAATAATGAATGAACCAAAGAAATAAAATTGGCAGACACCTTAATACAGTCTTGTCCCTGTTCTTGGTGTATTTTAGCATTAAACTTCAGTGGCTGTTTTATTAGATTAAAATTTTGGTTATCATACTTACTTAGGACAGGAGCTCAGGTTGGTTTGGATGATGAAGCTAGCATCATGTTAGAGTGAATGGCTAGCAAAGTGGGGTTGCTGTGAAGTGAAAGCTAAGTGCACATGGATGTTAAAAAGCAGAAAACACAAAACAGAAAACAGGGTTCCCGCGGCCTGGAAAAGTCATGGAAAAGTCATGAAATTGTATTTTCACTTTCCAGGCCTGGAAAAG
>JAAAJZ021002561.1:0-10445 GCA_010015985.2 Actinopyga echinites | reverse complement strand
CATTCGGCCATTCGGCCTTTCCATTTCGTCCTTACTTCATTCGCAAGATTGAGTCCCTTTAAAATCGTCTTCGCTCCCTCCCCTCACAGGAAAGGCTAGCTACACCCTGGATGTACTCACTGCAACATGGCACTTGGACCTCTTTGGTGCCATTGTCTGATCCGGGAATTATGGAGACTGATGGACAAAGGCAAAAGCTGGACATGAGACTTCACACAGGCTAAGTTTACAGCAGGGGAGGAAAATAATCAACGAAACTGCACCTTTGAGTTGGCCAATTAAAGGCAATGGGCAATAGCCGAATAGACTGGTCAGAGTCTGCAGTAGTGCCGGCTCTTTACCAAAATTGGACCTTTAACAAGTCAGACAAAATGGACGTATTACCACTTCAACAAGTGACCTTTTTGGAAATGTTTCATATATACTTAAGACGAAAGTGTCCCTTTATTTTAATGTTAGTGGAACACCAAAGCGTTAAATTTCGTCAGGAGGAATCAGAAAAGCAGTAAGTCAATTATGTACAAAATAGCCGGTATGCTAGGCATGGATGCCAGGGAAAAGCATTGTAGAGTGACAATATAGTTTTTTTTTTTTTTTTTTTGGATATTTCAGAACGACAATGCCTTCCTGTAAAATTCGTTAACCTTTTTGTTTCCAGTGATTTATTGTCACAAAAATAGAAACAAATTATTTAGTTCAGACTATAGTTTTTTGTATCTCTCAAAACCAATTTCGTCCGGCTTCGCTCGGTTATTAAACCACCTTCTACTAATGATTTAGTTTCTTTTATTTCTACTTTAGTTTTGCGTACAAAACAAAATGTATTTTTTTTGTTGACTGGACAGAATAAAAGACACGTAAAAGATACAGATTATTGCCGCAAGGGAGTTTGAGGCGGTTGATCTTTAGCTTTTCAATCTTGCTAAAATACGATGGATGAGAATTTTAGCTGTTACAAAAAATAATCAACTAACGTAGGTCCGTTAAGTGATGGCCGTAACAAGCATTTCCCGATTTGGTTATTTCTGACTGTTTAAGCAGGCAAAATATCAGGTAGGTTCCACGACAGCTACATACTAGAAACACTTTGGCCAAATTAACCAATGACTGGGTCAACTATGCACCGAACCAAATATGGTCAAATAATTTAACTAAACTATGGTCAAATTTGACCACTTATTGGTCAAATTTAACCACTATTGGTCAAATTTGACCATAGTTTAGTCAAACTATTTGACCATATTTGGTTAGGTGCATAGTTAAACCAGTCATTGTTCAATTTTAAGCAAAGTGTTTCTGAGTGTAGTATGATCTCTTTGAGAGCACAGAAAATTTGCACACAGAAGTTTTCCAATCGTGCAATCTGAATAGCAACTCCCTGTCCTAAAAACAGATGACATGGTCTCAATAGGAAAAGTGTTTTTCTGCTTCTTGCACGTGTTGTTCACACCTTAGACCTTAATCATAATTTGAATGCACCAAGAACTGACATTAAAATGGAAGCAGTGTTGACGATGAGGCCTAAAGTCCGGGTAATACAGGTACAGATAGCTTCATTAGCATCTTAAGCTACTGGTAGATTCAAGAAGCCATGGACTGACCATTTAGCAAAATAGGCACGTACTAAGAGCACCAGGAGAAGGGGTACAAAAGAAATTTCCCCTAGCTATCATTCTTTGAACTCACTTACTGCTATATTCAACTTAAAATGCTATCCGAGTCAGTACCCCTAAAACGAGATCCTAGCCAACAGTTAAATCAACACAGTCCTAGTGAACATCTAATCAATGCCCATGTGCATTTCTCGAGAGATGAGCGAGTAAAGTACCTACCCCCATTTGCTACCTAAAGTGAACTTGAAGCTAACATGAGTGGTGCCATCTCCTCACATCGATGAACTGTCTTTCGTTGGCTTTGTTTTCCAACTTGTCGTTTCGATCTATGTTTCGACCTTGAAATCATTCGTGAGTAAGCTTAATGACTGAGTTTATGGTGATTGTAAGTGTTTTGTACTACTCATGTGATTAAATGATAGTCATCAGTTGTTTAAGAATTAAATTGGGTCTAAAATTTACAACAAAGAAAAAAAACACCTTGTTTGCACTTGTTTTTTCAAGTTCACATTGGTTTACATAAAGGGTATTTCAACTGCTTGTATTTCAAAAAACTACCCATGGAATTTAAATGGAATTTTCACAAAAACTTTAACAGTTATTTTCTTTAACACCTTTTGACACAGGCAAAAAAAAAAAAAAACTGTTGTTTACACAATTTACAATTTCCTGCACGTTGTTAGCTTTCTGAATAACCATAGTGATCGGTTAGCAACGTACAAGTAAAACTGTGCGGAAGGCTTGACAACAGACTCTTTTTCGCAAGAAATCATATTGGCCGCGTCTTTATATCTTGTAACACATATGTAGTAATCGATCCATATTTATTTCTAGTTCTATAATGCTACTCAAGGACAACCTCATTATTATTTACCCTATATTGGCCTCCAGCCCAGACTTTACTTTGTTTGACGAAACATTCCGTGGACACTCAAAACGAAAGTGTCCATCCAACAGAAAGTAAAACGACTTTTTTTTAACAATAATGAAAAAGATAAATATTCCCCGTCTGCTTCTTTGCCCGATCGGACAACAGTTATAAAAGGATATTTTGTACAGCTTCAAAATGCTCCTTAGTGAAAACGATCATTTCAAGAGTAAGGGAGTCTTATTGTTCTATACGCATTACACGAAAATTCGGTGATGAATTCCTGGTCGCGTGTCAATATGGTTTTTTGTTCTTATTGTTAAGTTTTACGAACGGCTTAATGAATGCTTTACTGGCCTAAATAGCAGTGATCTTTAAGTACGAGTGCTCCTTATACGTACCTTCTACTTTGAAAAATTATCAATTTGGATCAACGTACGCAAGAGCGTTGAAGTTGACATACATTCTTTTGTTCAGAATAAGGGCTTCAAAGTTACAACGTACACCTTCATGTTTCTCTTACGTAAACATGGGATAATATACGGAGAGTATACACGCATTGTCCAGTGGAATAGTGCAGTAACCTTATAAATATGCATGCCCGGGACAAGGCTGGGGAGGGCGGACGTCGGTTCCGCCTTTTTCTGCATGGGACAGCGTTATATAGCATTCGTTCACAGACGAAATAATTACTTTAACATCTTACCCACAAAACAACGTCTCTCTTCTTCTGAAGTTGAAAGGCATGACAATTAGTAAAACCTTGGGTTCTTTTTGTTGCGATTTCGAGTAATAACTTTTTGTTGTAAGTGATTTCTTTGAGATCTACTAAATTAGGTTTGTAGGGTTATTGGCTCACAAAGTACATTTCATGGTTCACTGGAGTTTCACGGACCGCACTACTTTGCCTGAAATGAGCCGGGACAGTTAATAATACAAACGTGTTAAACGTTCACGGTCAAGTTGACCCTCAGCTTGTAGGGTCACAATTTCACAGTTTGGTTGCTGATCAATTTTATAGGCAGATAGAAATTATTGTGTCGTAAAACCACCCAAAGGCAAACCTGTTTTGTTTTTAAGGTTGGAATACTACAAACCAAGGTGGCAAGGACACGTGCCAAGTGATTATAAAAGTATAAAGAATTGAAAGACTTATATATCTAAAGTAAAAAAAAATCAAAAAGAAACAAAAGATGGTAATGTTAGTTAACAAGTTCATCACAAACTAGAATGTAACTGACTATTTCAGATGATGTGCATAAACTAAACTGTATGTCAGCATCTGAATTGAAGTTATGAAGAAGAGAGCTGGACCAATGAGATTCATTTTCTAACCCTTGTATGAATACATATCTGATCTTTTTGTCTTTAGCTAAACTTCAAGTCTTCGATTTTCCAAAGGTAAGGATATCTATTTGCTTTGGGCACATCTTAAAGAGATCACACAGGACTGGAGGAGAATTCAAATTTGGATTTCCTACAGGAATATGGCCTAAACGTGTTGGCAAAACTTATTACAAGTTTAGAGAAACGAAATATGATTTATTCAAACTAATTATCCTCAGAAAAGTTAATAAGTCATATGAGTACATTGACTGAAATAAGTTTGAATGCTATTTATATGACTAAATCACTTCTTTTTGACTAACTCGCCTTTATAGAGTGTAAAGGTTATTAGCTATCGTACAAGATGTAAATAAATTCCTGTCAACACCTTGCGGGATTTTATAGCAGGGTTAATCAATTCATCAGAGACACTACCTCCTGAGAATGGAAAGATGACATTTAACGCAAATAAAGACCGTGGGTGTATTTATTGCAAACTCGTTCAATTCCCATTTGTGTGAGGTTTTCACCTTTGATCACCGGACCCGAATGACGTCATAAACGAAGGACGAGAGCTGCAATATCGTCCAAGGTTCACACGATGAAAAAAGTTAACTGTTTATCATGTGTATGGCATATGCATCACTTCTGCACGTAACTCAAACAAACGCTACGTGTAGCTCAGTGCAGTGTCGATTGTGAAAACACGTGGCTTTACTTGAACCGTTAACAGTTGAAACTTTTAGTGGGTTGTCACAAACCTGTATATTTTCATATTTTCAAATTTTCCCAGAATTTTGCGAATTCCATATACTTGTTACTCTAAGCGGAAATGATATTTTTGAGTTATTTAGTATGATTTATCGTATTTAAAATGAAAACGTTAATACGAAGTTTTTAAGTCAAATTAAATCTTTCAAGCAAATGAAATCAAGACGGCAATTGAAAAGAATCGTTGCTCGGCTCACTTGCTTAAAGTAATTCACGAGCATCATTGACACTGGCAGACCTAACCCCTAACTAAGCTATGACATATTTGGCTCCGACGGCGTTGCTATGCACTCTAAAACACTTTGGTCAAATTGACCAATGACTGGGTCAACTATGCACCGAACCGAATATGGTCAAATAGTTTGACTAAACTGTAGTCAAATTTGACCAATAACATGTCAAATTTGACCAATAAGTGGTCAAGTTTGACCAAAGTGTTTTTAGAGTGTGGTGGCCTCACGTAAAGACCCAGATGGCAACCTGCCATTTCCATAGGTAACCCAAGTATTTAATCTACGTGAATGTTAGACTTAGTTCCGCTATAATTTTTTGCCCCTGTTACCATTGGCGTAGCCAGAGGGGGGCCAGGGGGGCCATGACCCCCCCAATCGAACTCTGAAAAAATATTTTTCATTATTTTTTGTAAAAAAATAAAAAAAAAGACTTCAAATGATGGTAAATGTTGCACCAGATTGCATCTGAGGGCACTTAAATATTCAAAAATTTCTCAAAGGGGAGGGGATACCCCTTAGACCCCTCCCCCAGGTGGCGATCAGGCCCTGGAGTTGGCCCCCTCCAATCAAAAATCCTGGCTACGCCAGTGCCTGTTACTGTGTATCACAATGGATTACCATAACAGGAGTTTGCCCACGAAGCTGCTGCTTCCGAATGATAATTTCTTAGTATAGATTTTTTATATAAAGTCCCCAGTCCCATTTTTAATCCTTTCCCCAAGATAAATAAATAATGTTATTCTGCAATTCTCCATGAGTAATTTAAACATTCGAGTGAAACGTCACGCTTTCCTAAGGCTAAGCCAAACGCTTTTTTACGTCAAAACTTTTAAATAGTTTACTGTAACTTTTTTAAATAGTAGAAGTAATTTTGTTCTAATATTGATTATTGGATTCGCAGAATGTTACACTCACAGTACCTTTTGCTCTGATAATATAAATGAAATGAACAAAATAAATTTTCCCATCAAGACCACCTTCTACCAAGCTCTACCATACCAAAAGCGTAGGATCGATTATTCGGGAAATCAGCAAACTCTAGTGAAATATAATCCATGCAGATTTTTCAATGTCTTCCGTAACTTTTTGTTTCTGTTGATTTTTGCTCAGAGGCGAAGAGGTGAAAATGGTTTTCGATCAAATTACGATATTTCATGCTTCATTAACAAACTGCAGGTAGCGAGATAGACTAAGCGCAAGAAACTTGATATAGCTAGTAAACCGGTTAGATTCGTCCTTCAAAATTTTCCGCATGGCATACATCCTTTTACTTCTTATACACACTACATTGCAATGGTATCTTTCGTGTGTTTTTGACTAAGCGACACCGTTGATAGGATGAACTACACGGCAAATCCGCATGAAAATGTTTTCATGACAACTCAATTGACAGATATAACTAGGGAATTTCTCTGATTGGACTAGTAACACATTTTACCTAGTGTCTTGAGTAAATGAGTTGGAAAATTTTTAGGATGTGGCAAACTGGATATTTGTGGAATGTGTTTGGCGTGCCGTGTCCGAAAGCCACTGTTTCCATATGTGTAGACTCCATAATGGCGGCCATGTTGGATTTTTCAAATTGATCGCAATGGACTACTGATGTTCCTCCATATATCAACCTCTGATTTGCATATGACTTCGAATTGTCGTCTTCGAAATCATTGGTTCCGGTATCAATCTGATAGGCATGGTCCAAAAGCGCTAATCGGTCTCCATCTTGGTTTTTAAAATCCAAGATGGCGAAGGGTATTCACATCACATGAAAAGGACAATTTAGAGAGTCCCGAGAAACCCTCAAGGTAACCCATTCTCCCCTCGAAAATGCGTAGGTTGTGTACTACACAGTACAAGCTCTTCAACAACACAATGGAAGCATACAGTACAAACGTAAAGGCTATAGGTGCATAATGCAAGTTGTCAACAAACATTCGACCTGTCTAACGTTGCCTTCGACCGGTCTTCGGTATGCACATAGCGTACGAAGTGGACATCTACTGTACAAACGCAGTGAGCAAAGTACAGTGGTGGTGCATTCCACTTCTAGTTTTACGTTGGACCGGTCGTACAGTGGAATTAACTACAATCTTTTAACATTTTGTGCCTCCAGGCTCCAAAACAAGACCCGGCAATCCTATAGTTACGGTCGTATACACAGTTGAAGTCAATTGAAGACCAACTTACTGATTGCCCATAATAGTGTGTTAAATTCCAACCAGTCTACAAGCAATATGAAGTAGTTTGAAGAGTTTTGCACCAAACGGGTAGGAAAGAAGTTTATTATAATAAAATAATTTTAAAGCTTCCAAGTGCAGACAAATGACCATAAAGTATACTTTCTTTTAGACCCTCAAACCGTTGGAAAATTCCGTAGCCTAACATTTAGGCTACAGTACGAACAAAGCTTACGTAGAACAGGGTGGAACGTACGTACAATAGTTATGGGCAATAGTTCAATTGACGTCAATTATACTCGTACCATCTCCTCTCCAGGTAATGTAATGGCTTCATTGCTCCAACATGACGCCTAAACAAAACACGACGTAACGTGAAAAGATTCTGCAGTTCGTATGCTCAGATGACTTTGAAAAGTGACTGATTTCTTGCAAAGAATTTTGTGACTACTGGATACAATGGGTCTTATCATTCTATCTCAACAACACACTGATAACACTTTTGTGCAAGCTGCAAAGTTATTTGAATAAGCGAAAAAATACAAAGGTAGGTAAACTAACAAGTACGACAGGGACAGTATAGATTATTGTGGAACCTATAGAATTTTATATACACTCGATAATTTTTCATATTTTGTTTCTCATTTATGGAATTAACCAACATGATGGGAATTAAATTTAATGTGTTGATTTGCTCATTTATGTGGTTTAACAACTGCACAGGCTTCCTAAACTTTAAAGTTTATCTAGTTAGGCATTTCAAACCATGCGGTTTTGTTTTCAAATTTCACACTTCAGGTCCGTCTTTAAGTTGTGAGGCGAGGCATGCAGGTAAGTAGCCTCTGCTTCGAGATAAATCAGTCACCTGTACTAATGATTATGGAGCCTTACGGATTATGGGGCCTTAATGATTATGTGGCCTTAAGGATTAGGCATCGCACTTTTTGCTCTATGGTCAGATGGTCACAATTCCGATTTATTGAACTGTGCTTAGTGCTTCCCCCATCCTTTTTCTACTACACTCACTGCCTAGGGAAAGACAGTTAATGATACTATTTGGTGCTTATGTAGCGATTTATCACCAAGGTATGAAATCGCTTTGCAATTATTACCTCTGGTCAACGATAATTTGTCGCAGAGACAGCCCCTCCGGACGGCTTCAGTCATATACCGCTCCTTCAATGACAAGTTTCCTCACAGGTAACCCATTTAACCCATGGGTGGAGGGTAGTAATCGAGATAAAGCATCTTGTCCAAGGATGCAACGTGAAGAATTGGCAAGGAATAGACCCGAGAATCCTTGGATCACTTGTCCGACTTCTTAGCGAATCGTCCACCACTCTCCCATACCATGAAGTAACCTGCCAATACCATCACGTAACTTGAAACTTAATTATGGTACAGTACTTGTTTGCAACCTAGGTGGAAGAAAATCCCGGTGCGATGATATGAGGTCGCCTTTTAGCAATGGAATCTGAAAGAAAATCTTACCCCAGTATTCTATTGCTGTTGTGGGGTTGGGCAAGCAACCTATTTTAGCACACTCAAATCAATATGTCCACTAATGTTGAAGAGAAAGAAGGGAAACTTCGTACTGAAACACGTTACAATGAGCTGATGAGACTGGTAGCTTTCTGGACAGGTTCCTGCTATTTCTGCTTCTATCTCAGAGATGGCTTTGAGATTTCTATGGTAAATAGAGTAAGTATTGCCTGAGGTTTAATACATTTGGACTTCTGGAATAATCTTGCTGTTTGAATTTTCATACTGCGAACAGAAGGCACAAACTTTATGGTCCTTGCTACCAATGCGAAAAAATAACTTTAGGCATATCCCCGTAAGGTTCCTAACTAATCTAAAACATCAGTAGTCATTCGTTTCACACGCTGCTATATTGAATTTCAAGTCCATGCTCCCAGTTGAAAACTTCATTTTGTTAATAGTAAGTAATTTGCTTTCAGTCACACGTTTCCAGTAACTTTTAAAAATCAGTGTTTGTACCCATAGCAACGGAAAATAATCAATACATTTCGCGGGGCCACTAGAAACGTCCATCGAAATAGGAATATGAATTGGAACTTTTTTCCTTCAAATGTTTCATTTCGACTTCCGGGTGGGATTGTTGAAAATGCATGAAAATACATGTACGTTTCATTTTTAACAATAGATCAAGTACCTTCCCAGGAGGACCCTTCCTGGAGCGTACACGAGGTACTGGTTTGCCTATGTCTGTCTACTACAGTGAACCGTTCCCGAAAAGAAAAGAAAAGAAAAGAAAGAAAGAAAAAAAAAAAAAAACACGGACTTCATTCGTAACCTTAGTTGGTTTGATTCACGCAAAAATCCTAGCACACTAAAAATCCAAAGTGACTAAACGGATCCAGTATCGAGGGATTTGATTGCATAAACATCTTTTCTTAAACTTAGGGTCGCTACCTAAAATGAGTGTCTTAGTTTCTAACATGGAAAACAGGGACCAAAATGAACTCAAGCTGGATTTTCACCAACGACTGTGTCGCATGAGATGAAAATATGTCTTTTAAATGGAAAGAAAATAGTAGGAGCACTGATGGAGAACGTTGTAGTTAGAAAGCAGCACTAAACACACCGTCCGCTCGCAGCAAGAAGGGTATATAGCAATGACGGGACTCGTATGTCACCCTCTACTCTCAGCGTGACTCTTTTCGCCCTTCTTACTAGCTGTTCTTAGAGACAATGAAATAAAAAGAAAAAAATGAATGAAATATAATTGATTCGATCTCTAAACTTACAAAACAAAAACTCGACAAATCAAAAGTATATTCATTCAAAATTAGTCGTGTATGAGGAGCCACGATTACGATGGAATCCACGTTACAGTTGGATGGCTAGAAATTACCAGTACTAAAAATACAGATGTGCACATATGTACATCAGGGGCTTACTGTACGTGTTTCTTACACTGAGTTGGTCGGTTGACATCGCCCGTTTTGCCCCCTTAGTTACTGGTGCTTGCAAGTGATCTACACTGGGATAACTAGTGCATGTGAACCCCGAGAAAAGAAACTGTTATTTCGTTTAATGAAACTCAGGCGCGGATCCAGGATTTTGAGAAAGCGGGAGGGAGGTGCACACCGTCGGCCGAAAGCGAGGCACGAAGCCACGGTGGGGCATTAGGGGGTCCTCCCCGTAGAAATTTGAATTCTATATGCGCTTAGATGCGATTTCCCAGCATCTGGGAAGCATGTTTTCCATATCTATTTGCTCATTTTTTTCGTCAGACGACTCGGATATGAGGCAAAAAAAAAAAAAATCACTGGTCAAAACATCGTTGGTCATCGAAAAATGGGGGAGGGCGTGCGCCGGGTGCGCTTCCACCTGGATCCGCGCCTGAAACTGGTTTTTGAAACGTTACTTGTCCATAGCTACAGGCACAGCTAGTACTGAACGCTCTGAAAACAAAAGAGCTACTCATACACGT
>JAAAJZ021001453.1:0-10445 GCA_010015985.2 Actinopyga echinites | reverse complement strand
AAATTATTTCCAATAGGCTGTATTTTAATATTAAGTGCGAAACTGTATTCCAGCATTTGAAAAAAATATACGTTACACTAGATTTGCAAATGAGCAAGAACATTTCCGAACACCGTCAAAATGATTTTCGACGGAAGGTAGGAAAGGGTATCTGGTGGAGGTTTTTTTGTGGGGTTTTTGTCTTCCTTTGCCCTTTAAATTGTTTCGTTACAGTATGTCAAAGCCTTTTGGAACGTTCCACATTTTTTTCAAAACATGTTTATAATTACGAAGAAGTTCGCCAAAGTGATTGACGGTTCTCCTCTTTTACAAAATACTCATCAAGTTCTACGCTAATTGAAGTAATTTTCTAGGCCAGGTCATGCAACTAATAGTTTTTTTTCGTTTTGGAACGTAGGAAAAACTTTTTCAAACACTTGAAAAGATTGGTTTGTTGTAAAAGGGATTTGCAAACGTGTAGGAATATTTCCGAACCTGCGGAAAGATTTCCAAAATTATGAAAGTATTTACAAATGATCCAGGATTTATATAAACATAGCCTAGTGAGTGCATGTTCAAATACAGACTTGCAGGAAAGTTTTGTATTATCGTTTGCCACTACTGTATCGAAGTGTTATGACGACAAAACAATAACGCAAACAAGTTTTCATGAAATGTTATCATAACTACGGCATGTCTCGTGCATAGCCTACACTAGCTGAACGTAATTCAAGGCCCAAGATACACACATCACTCTTTGGTATACCTTTTACGATCCGTGCGAGCTCCACAGCAAATAATTTACATTGGCTAATCCATGTTCTATTCACATCGCCCTCACCCGTCCAGCTTAGGCCACGTTCTGTCGGATTACGCACTTAAGAGGATTGCTATTGATCGCATGAATGAAAGACTATTCCAATCGTGCACTACTTTTGAGTGAGTTCAGTGTCGATGTCCACCTCTGTTGGAGCAAGGTTCTTAGCAAAAGGAATACCATTCCGCGGCAGAATTAAAAGGCGTGCCAAAAGCACGGGGAAAACCGCATAAGTGAATTTGGATAAGGCCCTTAAAACTTCATCTAAATTTCACATTTCAATCTCCAGAAGACAAAATGTCCTGTCTGGGGAATTTGACTTCCTTCATAAAGAGATAGAATGAGTCTTAACAAAGTCTCATGACTTACTTTTGAGGTGTGATGGGGCTAGCAGATGACATCCACTGGCATTCCATTCTGCCAGATGATGGCCACAGGCCACCACACCACAAAAGTATGTCATAAGATTTTAGTTCAAATCATCTTGTCTCATAATGGATTTACAATGACAATTTAATCTTCATAGTTGGCTGCCTTACCTTTTTTGTTACATGTGTAACTTGCCTAATTCATACTGCATTAAAAAGCTCCTCAACGACTGACTCTCTGTAATGTCAAAGACTTCAAATTTCTTGGCATCTGCTTCAACATATCTGACTACATGCAACAGTCCAATTTTCAATAAAAAATAACCACTCTGTACATGGGAGTATATGTGTCAAACTCCAGATGTCCTACTGGATCCCCTTAAATGACCCCTATGCCTCTACTGTATGTTCACAAAACTGGTGTCTGCAATATTTTTATTGTTCATTTTTTTCATGTTTTGGTGATTCACAATCTATGGTCCCGGGAAGGTACTGAAACCAAAAAGGTTGTAAACCACTCCTATGGTGTATTAAACACTCACTGTACTCAACAAGCTAGTACTTTAATGTATATACCATGTTTAAGATGAGCTTAGGGCAGTTTGGACATGTAAAGATACAATTTGGAGTCCAAGCTCAATCCAGATTCTGTACTATGAGACTCCAAAAATATGTACGTAGTCCCAGCGACCCAGCCTTCAAAGATATACCTCATGACCATACTTAAAGGCCGCTCCTTTACTATGTATGAGTTTGATGGCTTGATATGAAATTCTTTCTGCTACAAGCACCTGTTACCAAATGAGACTTTAACCAATACTTTGATGACAAGAATAAAATAAGGACCTAAACAAGCCTGAATTTTAAGAAAATTTTATGGTTGTCCATCGGAAAACCTGCCTGCACTTTTTGGTAGTCAGAAAGGAAATTTTTTTACCTAAAGTTACCTTGCTTGTCCTTTGTTTTTCTTCTGTCATAACATTTGGTTGTCTATTGGACAAGCAACCTCATACTTTTGGTTGTCATCACAACTGTTCTTTGCCAGGGGGCTACCAGATAACTGTTGAAATCGATCCCCTGATAAAACACATAAACTTACCTTTCTTGGGACAATCATTGGAATAGGTTCACAAATTCCTTTCTGATGCAGTTTGTAGAAACGGGCAACTTCATGGTCATTGACTTTTAGACCTCGTTTAGGCATGAACCCTAATCCCCTTGACGGATCACTGGATTGATAGTGATTGAGGTAGTGGACGTAAGGAGCAGAATCTGTGATTTCATAATAAAGGAGTTTGCCATCCCCCTGCCAAGAAAGAACAAATGAAGTGATTACATGGATGGAATAGATGCTCACCCTTGCAAATGATTACAACCCCTTAAACAAAAATTACTCGCCCCTGTATGAATAAATAAAATCATAAGTAACGGTGACACAGGAACCATGGACCTGCACCCTGTGTCTTGTGTGATGTCAGAGTGATCAACTTCATTGTATTATTTATACAACACAACTTAAAAATCTTTTTGTTTGCTGCCATCTAAAACTCCCCATGTTGAAATAAACATAGTATTATTTTACCAGTTTTATTCAAATTCTTGTGGGAAAACCTGAAGGACAGAGAGGAAAGATTGCTTTTCTACAGGTAAATGAATCCCTCAAACATGGCTCTCTGAATTTCAGCAAAATTTTGCAGACAATTAGTTTTCTAGAATCTAGCAAGACCAGAAAGACCTTTCTTTCATCATGTTTTGGAATGATTGATGTGGGCAATCATGAACTAGTTAACTGCCAAATAAATATTCTGCAGCTTTCATTGCAAAATTAATGTTTTCAAAAACAGTGCAAAAACTCCATCAGACTCTGAGAATGTACCCCTCCAAATCACATTTTCTTAACATTAGATTCACTCAACCCGCAGCAGGATTTACAAGAAATAGTGGCCCATCTAGGATACTGCAGGGTGACATGTGAAAGATTGACAGCTGGCTCTTGAATAGGCTCCGTACAGAGGTCAATAGAGGTGACATTTTACACAAACCTTTGAGACATGTTTTAAATTTGTCATTGTATTTACACCTGTAGGGTAAAGCCTAGAGCTGTGTGTACAACTGTACACACAAACTCAACGAGGGTTTTTTAATTAAGTGAGTTGTAAGCAGGAAAAACCAAACACTAAAGCTAGCACGAGATGGTTTGTTAAATATTTATGATTTCGTGTTTGTTTGTAATCGTATACATGATTTTTCAGCGTACAATCTGTACACAGTTTGACTGAGAATCCTTGCAAAAGTTCACGGATGTTGGTATTAGGAGTGCACCCAAGGAGGTGCAGGAGTAATAAACATCCACCAGGCGGGCAAATGAATAATTTGTTCAACCAAACTTTTGAATTTTTAAATGAAGTATTGACTCTTGTAATGTAGTCTATTTTGAGAAAGAAATGCTATTGACAGAGTTTGTTGGTGAGCCTGAATGATCTAATAATAACAGATAATTTTTGATGGATCCATGTTGATCCAATACAAACACAATATTGTCCTTTAAACAGTAGACTGCGGAATTAAAATATTGTAACTTCCAACTCACCGAGGAATTAATTTTCGCAAAAATGTCTTTGGTCGCAAATTTCAACTTTACACTGGGAAAATAATACACCGTAATACAGTAGACCAGGCCTGCCAAAAGTGGACCGCATTGTCATTACTTTCAGAATCAGAGCTGCTATTAAGTGAATCTGCTTGCTCTCTATTGGAACTGCAGTACTTGAAATGCCAGCTTTCCTTTTCGGTGTCTAAATCCCCTACAAATGCCCCGCTCAAATACCCTTCCTCTACCTCACTTTCTGAGCCACTACCTGACTCGTCTGAATCAACTAAACACTACAAAGCCCCATCAAAGCATCGGTAGACAACTGCTTCTTCTTTGATGTAGACGCAGTCATTACAGCATTGATATTGGAAAGACAATATCCCACGTGGTCCTACGTTATGAGAAATTATAAACAGCGCAGCACATCCAAGAACACTTCCAGGTTCTGCAAGTTTGATCAACGTCTCAATATGAAGATGGATATATCCGTCCTACGTATTAGCGAACAGATAATAGGGCCAAAACGTTCACTGTGCAAAACGAACAATCTTTCGAGGGTGTATTGTTGATTGGCTGGACGTTTATGTAACATAGTTTGGTGCATATGGATATATCACATCATACGCAGTAGCATGAAGTTAGGACATGACGGATATATCCGTCATACGCAGTTAATGGGTTAAGTCACTTTTGTGGTATAGTTTGGTGCATCCAGAATGTAACGAATATGATTAACTATTCGTATGCAGTTAACTGGTAGGCCTAAATGTTCTTTATCTCCTATACATTCATTTCTTGCATCTGTGTAATTTACAATTATGTCTTTCATGGGATATCCTTGTCCCCATGGTTAACTTTATCCAGTGTTATTTCTGCATGTAAATGTTACAAAACAGCCTACTGGAGGTAGTCCTGGATATAACCAGCTGATTTCCTAACCATTGAACTATTCCAAACCTAATGAAAAGTATTCCTTCAACTACACTTCATTAAACTAAATTAAACTGAGTAAATTGGCCCAACTCTCTTTTATACTCAACCCACCTGACCACACCCCAGTACTGCATGAACATGCGAACCACCTGACTCCACCCCACTGTAGTAGCTCCACATTTATATGCAGCTACTAGATAGGACAGACCAGCATTGCCGTTTTCCATTGTTTCATTTCTCATCTATACATTTATTTTTACACAATTTACACTACTCCACTTTTCCCTAGTTCCACCCCAACTGGCGTCGTACCGATACCACCATTCACTGATATTCCAATATTCCAATTCTCAATACTGCCCAATACCAATTCAACACCCGATAAAGTGGACATCAGCTTGTTGTACACAAAACCACATGCTTCTGTGGCAGTGTATATGCCATCTCTTTGGTGTATAAAGCAGAATCCTTAAGAATTTTGTCTAATATTCAGGTCTTATTTGATTTCATATATATATATATATATATATTTCATATATATATATATATGATTTCATATGAGTTCTGGTCAGGAAACAATGTGACCTTTGTACAAAAATGCAAACCCAGAAATATTTGTTGGGCAGTATCAGCATTTTGGGATAATTTTATCATTACCCATAAAATGAAAAAAAGAGAAACATCAGCACACACTAAGCTGAAAACCAATGACAGGTATGACACCGACCCCATCGCATTACAAATGAGGCCTGAAGATGGATGGACAAATCTTGTGTGAAAATATTTCTCCTAGTACATCTCTCTTACATTCATATCTTGCAGTTATTACATTATTCTTCCACTTTCTACGAAATTGAGCCTACTGTAGGAATATCTGTATCATGTTATATATATGGTACACATTTATGCCAGAACGTCCCCATAATGTTTATATACTAGTAATATTGAAAAATAAATGAAGAAGATCTGTCTGTTATGTTACTTGGTCGGTTGGATTGAATGAATCACAGGGTAATAGAATTGCACAGGATATTTAGGGAATCGGCTTAATCTTCAAATACAATTGTTACATGATTAATGGTTACCTGAACTGTAATAGGTTCGTCAATGCTCAGTTCAATCGAACACCTACAAGTACTTAAGTGATAGGCTGAACTTAGTGTTGCTATTGCACAGAGTAACCTTTTGCAAACATCCTAAAAAAATTTGATTGACTTGAATTATAATATTCCTAAAGAATACTTATCATACATTACATAAGAAGAATAAACAAGAGACATCTCTACAATAGTTACGATGCCACACACAAATGTTTCTTTATTGTTTGTGTAAATTGGCCATAAGTCAAGGATACCAAAAGGTATATGGGCCTATACTTTCAGCATAGTTACATACATGCAATTTTCAAGCCCAAGAGTCATTTTAAATGACTATTTTTATCAGTTTTAATATGTATTGTGTGTAGTCTATACTGAACTGGTTCATCAGCATGGTCTTTTGGTGGTCCTCAAAATCACCTCCATATTCACTACTCTGAGGCCATTCCAGTATCCCTTTACCTCAAAAAACCACAATGCTAGATAGGAATTTATTACTTCACACACCTTGTACAAACAAACACTCAACCATTCATAACCACTGTTGACTCCCTGAAGAACAACAAAGACTGGACAGACATGTGCTGCATGGGGTGTTTCATGGTCTAGTGAGCATTTCAATGACCAGCCAGGATTACAGTGTCTGTAGCTTTCACTTCATTTAGGTGTCCAGATAAACAAAAAGAATGAACAAAGTCCTTAAATAGAACATCTCACCACACCTCAACACAGGGAAATATACAGTTACAATTTATTCCATACAATTAAGCAATCACAGTTCAGGCATGCTCAGGGGTATTTGATCCAATTGATCAGTACTTTAGTTCTTATTGTAAACCTAATGAGCCTTTGCAGCATCCAATTAACCACTTCCAATTTCTAATCCATATGCTAGCTTGTCCTTATCAGGACAATGGCATACTGATGTTTGTCAAATGGCAGTCTCACTCAATTACAATATCTCAAGTTGTTTTCATGGATTTTAAGATTTGGTAACATGAATTAAATAATTGGAAACTTGATGTAAAAAAGCAAAAGCATTGAAAATCTGGAAAAAAGCCATAATTTCCATCAAAATCATTCTAAAAATTGACCATTTTACAGATCCTTGTTTCATGAAGGAACATGAGCTACATTTGTAAACCTGTGACACCTAAAGATTGTCTTACCAAAAATGGCTAACTTTAGGCTTTACTTTTTGAACCTTCATGGACTCCTGCAGCATTATTATTCCCTGAGGGATTCATTAGGGAAGTTAAACTCATTATCTTAAAAATATTGCTTCAAAAATCAATGAACTTTAGTTACAGATTTTGTATGAACTTCATACAGAAAGCAAATTCCAATGGTTTGAAGTGAGACGTATATTTTGACTGCTTGTGATTTAAATGCTAAGCATATATTTGTGTACCAAGTTCTGTAAAGCATTTAATTAACTTTTGAAGTGATTTTAGAGATTACTGTTTGGTTTGATTTGATTTATTTGGTACAAACATTGTGTAAACAAGCAATATGAATAACAGTTTTCATTTGAAGTTCACCCAAAAAGGATACGTTATATTGGAATGAATTTTAGTGGTACTTACATTCCTATTGCTTATGGTTGAAGTATCATACATATTTTAGTGTAGCAAAGCAAAAAGTGAAGCGTTTTGGAGTCATGGGATAGATAAAGCAACTTGAAATGACTGATAATGGCAACAAATGCAACAGACAAAAAATTAACATCATGGCCAACATGCCTACCATTGACTTTGTCATTTATTTATATCCACAGACCTTTTCTCTGGGAGTTTGTAACTTGTCCACAAACAATTTTGGTTGTTTTCATGAAAAGCCTCCCTCTCATGAATATTGATGAAGATGATAAACTGTTATCATCAGAAACGTTTGCTACTAACTGTTAACAATGCAATGCCAATTATGATGCAAATTTGACATATTAACAGATATCCCTGTTTTTAGATTTCTAGACTGAGGTCTGCTCATTCATATCACATGATACTGGCAACAAAAGCAACAGGACACAACTTAGGAATGTAGCTAATATACTTATCAGTTATAGAGAATTATGTTAATGAACATTAACGAATATCATTAAAAGTTACCATAACAAGAAAGGATGCAGTTATCATTTGGTACATTTTTTAAAGCTTAATACAAATAAGGAGCTGTAGAGCAAATGCAAAGCATTTTAGAGTCACATCAAAGATCAGAAAATCACCTTAAAATCTGTATCTCACAAGTGATGTTCTAGTTTTCACTGTCGGAGATGGTCAATCTGATCAAGCTTGCTTTTTTTTTTTTTTTTTGGATGAAGTTCCCAACACACTCACATCCAGCAAGTCCACGTATGATAACCATTCAAGGGATTTAAAAAAACGTACCATAAACTGTTGTAGTTGAAAACTGGGCGATCAACAACTAACCATTTAGGGCAGTGGTTCTCAAACCAGGGTTAGTTACCCATGAGGGCTATTCTGCAACTTTTAGGGGGCAGAACGAGATGAAAAGATTGGCTTAACAAATTCGTTTACCATCAATTTGATTCACTGCTATGGAAATACTCTTTTATCAGTTTATAGATTAGACAAAGTAGGCTAACTGAACGAGGTGAGAATGAGTACCGGTACTATACATGCATCAAGAAGTTGTCAAATAGCAACACCTAACATGTAGGCCTATTAGGCTTTGTCATTACCCTGTTTCACGATAATAGTTTTTTGATAGGGGGTTGGGGTCATTATACTGTTAAAATGTGAAAAGCGGTCGCGAGCGGCGCAAAGGCAGACAATCACTAGTTTATGGAAACTGCAAAGTTTCACTGAAGTCTGGTGACTATTTCGTCGGGTTTCATGTTTTTTCCTGGAATGGGATATAGCCCTCAGGATTTCCCTTGAAGCAGAAGCCATCTATTCAAGTGTATAATCAAGGGGGATGCATCACGTATGACCATAATGACAGCAATACTCATTAAAGAAAGCCAAGACATAAATAGAAGACTTACTGTAACAGTTAACACTGAGATGGCCTGTTGTGAACATATCGTACAGTTGTGTTGTTCGTAAATCGAACATTATCACTTCATTCATTTGTTTGTTTGTTTGTTTGTTTTTTTGTTTCAAATTTTTTATTCGAAGTTTTCTTACAGATTCAACGTCTTTTCGGTCTAGATGCAGCCATATTGGTTTTGCCCATCTCTACTCCGAAGCAATCTCTCATCAGACCTTCCTTGATGAGACTTCGTGGCAGACACCTTACATAAAATTCTCGAAACACCCCACCTAGCAAAAACAAAACTTCCCACAGGTTCAAGAACCTCGTATTTTTTTAATACGGTGCAATAAAATCACAAATTAAAATGGAAATTATTATTATTGAAACAAATTCAAAACACGCCACTGACGCGCGTGCTCTTTTTTGTGTCAAATAAAACATCCCCGTGTGCTGGAAGGCCACGGCGGTTCAACCGTTTCCCTACTCAACGAGTTGGTGAAGTATAGACGAACAGCAAATGCCCCGTTCTAACAATCCGAAGGAGTGTACCATTATAAAACTATGCTATGTGGATCATAAATGCATCTCTGCCTATCGGAACTATTCCCTTATGAGCCGATTCCATCGTCTAGAAACCAAAGAGTTATTGGCCATCTACGTGCGGACCGTAAATCACGGCGGCCATAACCCCCCACTTAATGCATTATAGCTAAACAAAACACGAAAACACTAAAAGAATAAACATCGGGAGGATACGGCCATGCGAGCAATCCTCCGCTAAATACGCTCGGATCGTTGACTTATGCCAGGCGCAAAGGAAATGACTGCTTTTGACAAAGATGGCTCCCAAGGGGTAGACATATTGGAAGTCAACGCCCGACCTCTGCGTTACCGTAAACTATCGAAAAACACATCAATTACATATAAATATAGCAACGAACGAAGGGTTAGCAACAGGCGATAGACGGCGGCTCATGTTCGCTTTCGCCCTCTGTGATTATGCCCTCTGTGATATGAAAGATAGCGTCGCGCAGATTCGATAAAATCTCATAAATTTCCGTGAAATCTGAGTGTAATGGTAGTGGGCTCTCTGGCACATGAAAGAATGTTCCAACATAGAGGAACAGACCAAATAAGCTTTGAAGATGAACCCTGTACCAAGAGGCTGGCAATTGTTAAGGTTGCCTTCCAATTTTCCTGAGAGTGAGTAAGGGGTTCATGAACGGTCTTGGACATTTTTTGTGGGCGTTCTACTCGTGTAGAAGTTGAACGACTCACCACATCACGTTCACAGACCTTTTCTTTCACGACACGATCGTAACTCTTCGCTGAACGATGTACTCTCGATGTATTTTCTTTTATTTTCTTTAACATTACACAGAAAAAAAGATGTTTCCTTCCCCCCCCCCCCAGTAAAACTTTCCATCCTGTTCATCCTTGTGACAGGTAGGGAAACGCCTGGATTCTCATTTTGTAAAGAGCCATTGTGTTAAGTTCTTTATCATTTGAGGACTGAGCTAACTAATGGTGACGATTTTGGAAGTTGATATTTGAAATTTGATAGTTGATATTATGTTATTAAGGGGCGGATGAGACTTCTAAGGATCTAGATAACAGGATTCTATACGCACCGTTCCCCCACAAATTTGTGCTCAGTTTGA
>JAAAJZ021000347.1:0-10449 GCA_010015985.2 Actinopyga echinites | reverse complement strand
ATTTTCGCTTTTGAATTTTGTATCCATTCTGGGGGGGGGGGCAGTTGATCCCATCTGTACCTATTTGCCGACGCACATGGCCACCTTGTGCTCGTCGTTCGCTGTACTATTTTTGCTGTTGAAGTATTCGGGCCTTTCTTTGAGGGGTATTCAGCCCATAGTTCGTTTGTCCGTTTTTTTTTTTTTTCTATTTGCTAGAACGAGACCTTTCACCTGAAGTTTCCGATCTTGCAAGAAATGATTGTAAGCCCTAATATAGCTCAATGCGATAATACGAGACTCGTGAACATGTGCACTTTTGGTGTGCTGTACATATGGTGTTTTGTGTTTGGTGCCATCCCATCTGAACTGTTTCAACTGAATATTCATGACGCTGTGTGCTTTCATTGGCTTATTCAATTCGGGGCGTGGTTAAACTGACTAAACGTTATTTTCAAGCATTATCCTTTTGCAGGAATGCAACGCTAGAAGCTTATTTGTATACCTAAATTGTTCGGAAGGACTGCTTAAACATTGTATATATATTTAGGACACAGTAATTGTATGTATTTCTTTGTTTCTGTATCTGTATCTGTATATGTATTTCTTTGTTTAAACTAAACGGTACTTAAACGTTAACAGAAAACTTGAATTTTCGAAGAAAAAGTAAAATATCGGATTTAAACAAATTGAATTGAAGGACTACACTAACCTGAAACAAGCAAACACAGGACTGGGCAATTGGACACCTCCTAATCCTTTTCACTTCAGACAATTCATTCTATTGATTGCCTTCAGGTGTTTATTCACCTCAGTTTGAAAGAGGGAGAGGAGAAACAACGACCAAATCTCTCAAACAATATGTACTTCAAAATGAAGTAATCCTTTTCATGTGTCAAATTTTGATCGATGGGTCCCTTTTCCCCCTATTGCTCGTTTAAACGTTTACGTCGTAATGATGATCTCCTTTCAAACCAAATCAATCCTACAACAAGAGCCATTGTCAAGACAGTTCTTTCAAGTGAGTTTCGCTACCGACGAGGGGCAGGTTTTTTTAAGCATTGTTCAATCCAACAACGTTTTTTTTTTTTATAATATTTGCAAATTTCCGCATCCAAATTTCCGCAAAAGAAAGAATCGTAGTTCAAATTAGAGCTCTGAGAAAACTCGCCCACAAATGCAATTTAAACGAATTTTTCTTGGACGAATGCAATATTATGGCAATGGAAACAATTATTGCACTGAGTTTTCAGATGGAGCAGACGGCAAGAACTGTTTTTGTCACTTGCTAATCCCTTTTAAGTCGTAAAGGAGTTTCAAAAGCAAGACAATCGAGAGCTTACTGTTTGCAACACACCCAGTTTCAAAGGAAGGGTGATATTTGTGTCTCATTGTTCTCTCAACTCCCTGGTCTTAGGAAAGCTTACGTGAAGTATCCCCCGTGTGACCCACAAAATGATCAAACCTCCAGAATCGTCTACCACGCACTTTACGACAAATATAAAGAAATACTATGCGATGTGGTTTAAATTGTCAACCTCACTCTACGTTTGCGTATATCTGACGAAGTGCTTGTGTAAATTGAAGAAAAGAATTTATCATAATAAAATAAGAAAGTTAACAGAACGGAATGTGCCGAAAGTGTTGAAATCTGCCCTTCTTGTGAACAAGCACAGATTGACCTGTCGAGGAAAATAGGAGCCCACTTCATAGTAAGCAGTGTTTCCCCAAGAGAAAAACGTTGTATTGTAACTTCCCCTTCTATCCGACGAAAGAGTCAGGCCTCTCGAGTCTTCTACCGTGCCGTGAAAACATTTTGTGGGCCTACATATAAAAGAGAGCAGCTAAGTGTTTAAGATTGAACGTTAACAGATAACTGTTACCTACGTAGAGGTAACTTGGTGAAGGTGAGATTACGGGTGAAGGTAATACACCGGCTCCACGGGGGTACTTTTCCCTACCCCCCCCCCACTTTGTCCAGACGTCCACTTGGGTGGTCCCTTTTTACAGTACGTAAAAATGGAAATATGGCCAAAGCAATATTTGTCACACAAAACAGAGATA
This sequence comes from Actinopyga echinites, assembly GCA_010015985.2. Classification (NCBI taxonomy): domain Eukaryota; kingdom Metazoa; phylum Echinodermata; class Holothuroidea; order Aspidochirotida; family Holothuriidae; genus Actinopyga; species Actinopyga echinites. Next base: position 8,406 of record JAAAJZ021000347.1, on the reverse strand, counting down.
TAAGAACAAAAATTTTCCCATTATGATAACTTTTAAATTCGGAATGAAGTAAAACAGTGAACACCCACATGGTAATTGATATATTCTCATTACTCCATTCAAGATTGGAAATGCTTCTCAAAGTTTTCTCTTGCATCCCAACCGGGGGAACAAGAGTTTTCTTATATTTCTTCAAAAAGTCTTCTTTTCAAAATTTTCATGATTTATTACATCAGGATTCAATATATAATACTTTGTATGAAGGGTTTATTTGATAGGAAGAATGGAACACTAAATGTAAGTTCGGCATGAGCTCGCCGGAGGCTGCAACTGGAATAATAGGTACTGTCGTAGCGTAACTTTAAAGGTCCGCGAAGTTCGTGTCTGAATCAAGGAAATCTTGTGCGTATACTAACTGGAGAGGGGCGGCTCCTCCGGTCTCCAGCTTCTTCCTCCACTGAGCTCATTTAGCCTCCAACTAAAGGTCTCACACTGAAATGAAATTCCCCATGTGGCATCACCTGAGCATATTCGACTACCACCAGACTGGCCTACCGTGCCTAAGTATCTGGTGACTAACGTAACAGTTAGGCTATTTCCTGTCTGTCATGACAGATATAAAAAGTGCATAAAGAGAGCTTTTGTTGCATCTCTCTTACACCGATGATCGTTGGTCTAATACTCTAGAGTGTAGAGGGATTGTGATACATATGTATTGGCCACTTTGGGTGATTTATTTTACGAGTAAACAACAAATAATGTCACTTTAAAGGTAAATGTTATGACGTTTAAGTGTATCAATCAACTTTCATACTACCTAGATTATTAAAAGACAGGTCTCGTCTTGCATGCAAGAACATAACGAAGTAGACTACATAGTAGCCCTCTTCAGATCCCGCCGTTGATTAGTTGAACGAAAGCAACCTCGTCGTCTCTGCGGACTAATAGGGATGCCCCTGCAGGAGATGAATTTAACCGATGAAGCCTAAGACTTTCTTTTCAAATGACATCGTTTCAACAATTTACACAAGTGATTTGTGAAATTGTCTATCTGATTAGAGACGAAAGACAGGGATAAGCAGAAAAATGGTCACTCGGTGATCTGAACAATTTTATCTAAGGTAGGAAAGATGCAAAATATACTTTATATACTACTTCATTAAATAGTAAAGAGAACTGTAAACCTCATTACGTGTGCGAATATGTCCATAGCAAGCTTGAGTTAATGATCCAGAGACGTTGTTGCCTAAATCATTTCCGACACTTGCCTAACTTGTTCGGCATACTCCTCCGAATCTTTCCGGAGACATTACTCAGCACATTAAAAGGTTCATTTTTTGAGTGGGCTCCCTTCGTTCGTATTATTTGAGTGTCTTTTTGCATTATTAAGAAGAGATTCAGTGGAGATATTGGTTTAGAGCCTTGGGCAGTCTCCTTCACTATGATCTCCCCACAGGCAGGCCATATGTATCATCAACTTGACCAGTCGCCATTAATTGGACTTGAGCAATTTTTAGCGGAAGGCCAAATTTTTAAAATCTCCAAGCCATGAGATCTCAAAATTAAGAACAAAAATAGATGAAGTAACATAGAATAAGTCCGGGTAATATCGTTGTTGTTCTTATATAGTTGCGCTCTGCTTAGATAGGTTATGATTGCTCTTTTCGGGAACCGCCTCTCCCCGCCACACACACATACAGACAAACAGAATAATCTTTAAAACGACTATGGTCTGAAGTGTGATGCAGCCTTACTTCAATCAGCAAATGAATACTGAATCCATCAGAAAAGAAAGTTAACCTCCTCCACATCCAGAAATCTCTTATTACTGAAGTCTGCTCTATGCATTCCGTGTGGCCGCAAGCAAGGGTCTTAAGTTGAAGGACATTGCAGGTGCTCAAGCAGGGAAGCTGCAAAACTTCCCCTGGATCATTTTATTCCGAAATTAGCAGTTAGAAGGCCATACTCCACAAAGCAGATTAAATCCTTCTCAGGGAGTTGTCAAAGAAAACTCCTTGTCCTTCGTTAGATTATCCTGTCGTTCCCCTTTTCTTCTCAATTCACTCCCACGAGTTTTAAACAGGGGAGCAGATAGAGCTTCAAAAGTGGGGGGACGACTAGTTCCTTCATTTGTCACGGTGTCATCACTAGTGAAAGTGTACTTATAACATGACCGCAGTGGCGCCGCCAGAATCTCAAAAGTGGGGGAGGTAAGTGGGGGCAAGTAGTAATGTTGGGGGTAAGCGTTGTGAGTGCACATCATACCCAGGCACGTAGACAGGGTTTCGGATTTACCCACCTCCTCAGCAGGCGAAGGGTATCTAAAGGGAGTTTATCGTCTCTCCCCAAATATAGTTTCACCCTGAAGCTATAAGAATTCGCAATATAGGTCACCTTCCTTTGACTGACAACAAGTGAGCAAATTCATTGTCCTTGGTGGGCAGAGTGTGTAGTGTTAAAGATTCTCAAATTACAAGAAGCAGTGGTTAGCCACACAATGCTGTTTCTTTAACAAAACTGGCCGCCTGCAATTTATGTCTCATTTCTGGAAGTTTCCAAGGCAGTCTTTGGATTGGGGGAGGAGCTCGAAGTAAACTAGGTTGGGAGAATTTTAACTGTCCGGGGTGAGGTAAGAGATTAAAGGCTTTCGAAAGATGTATTTACCCCTCTTCTGATGACTTTGGATTCGCACTAAACAGACAAATTTTAAGCACCATCTAAAAAGCTCAACTCGATCTGGTTAAAAACCCAGCGGCCAATGCTTCAGTAAGCTCTTGGAGGAGAGGACAAACGATGGTGGCGATTTCATGGGACTATTGGATGATCACTTGAACCAAGCTGTCCAACAGGGAGAAAAAATTGGAATTACTTATTAGAATGGATGAGCGCGGATCGCTTCGAACTCGTGCCCTTTTAAGGAAATGTTTAATGCTTTAACGTCATTTTGCTTACACGTGTGCTAAATAAAAAAAAAAAAAATAGGCAGCGTTCGTTTTGGCTTATGAAAAGAAGAGGGTGGCAGCAAAAAGTGGGAGGGGGGCATTTTGTGTTACGTCCCCCGATCAAAAAATGGGACGGACATGTCCCCATGCCCCCCTGATCAACACTCATGGTTTTTAATCCCCTGTCCCTCCTGACGTCCGTTTGGACCCTGGATAAGAAGTTCTGCCTTAGGTTAAAACAGCTTTAAATTAAGTTATGTTCCAAAGCTCCATCCTACGGTCACGCCAGTAGGGGGCCAGTGGCTGTGGCTCTATTCCCACCGGGGAACACTATAGTTTCGTCAGGTTGTGTTTTTTTTCAACAAAGTCGGCCGGGCCTCAGTGAATACGATACATTTATGTTGAATATCCGGACAATGGTCAGTCTCTCGAAAGATTGATTTACATTTGCATTGAAGGAGGACAGATTCTTCAATCCGATCTCCAAATTTTCGGCGCGCTTAGATTTTTATGCCTTCATTTCACATTTTAGTTTCATTAACCCAATAATCAGATATTACAAACCCTAATCTGATCAGCAACTAACCAATTTTCTACTAAACAAAAACATTGAACCCTTTTAGTGCTTAACAAAATTACAAAATTTCTTTAAGGTAACCGTGTATGTCTCTGCGGAGGCCTGTTTCTAGGTTTTCCCCCTCCCTTTCAGACACCAAATCCCTCCCCGAAAGAGGGTTGTACTGTTTGGATATATAAAACGAAAATATGAAAAAGCTATTGATGAACAGGCTTGAGGGACCGTTACAATGGGGAGAAAGGAGGAGAGTCAAAAAGATTTTGCTAGAACTTTGCAACCTGCCCGCCGTGGGCCACTTAGAGTATACTAATACTAGTTTCGAATATATGAATTTATCGAAATTATTCTTTGAAACAGCGTTCTCATGTACTGGGAGAAAAATTGTGGAAGTACTTTAGTTTTCTCCTCAATTCGAACTATCATGGGGCGATGTAATATCTGAAAATAGGGGTGGGATCCAGGGAAGCTCTGGTTTGGAAGTCTAGGGAAATCCCTAGGGAAGTCCCTAGATGTAATAAAGTAATAAGTAAGTAGAGACATTTGTCTAAGTTTGTTGGTAAAAGTTTAGGGTTTGTTCTGATCAGGTATATAAAATCTATACGTGGGGAAGACAAATGATGTTTTTGGCGTGGTGAATGCTGACAATTTTTGAATAATACGGAAGAATCTGCCTTTACTGAGAGCAAAATAGGTGAACCGAGCGGGCATGAGATTACGAACTTTATTTTAACTCTGGTGGTCCGCGGACTAAACTGAAAAATACGATAGCTCGAATGGGCCAGTATACTTAGACGGCCTCCGACACCCTACTTATGCCAACTTGTGATATGACCACGGAACGATAGTTCCACCGAAGCCTCCTTGTTCTTATTAGCGAGAACAAATGTCATAAGATTGATTAGCTCCCCAAAAACAGAAAGAAACATATTTTGGACATATTAGCAGTGCTTAGCCTTACTTTGTTTTGAAATTAGCATTCATTACTTTAAATGTCTTTTTCTTTATGCCTCCTTCCCCCTTCTCATTCCCGTCACTCTAATTTTGTCGCCCGGTATTTTGACCTGACCTCTCCGGCCAAAACGACTGGGCAGGAGAACTCTGCCCACATAATCCCACCCCCTGTCCAGGCATTTACACACGGATGATGGGTGTTGAAAAAAAAAAAAAAAACTTCGGATATTTTTTTCTTCTAACATCCATCGTCCGTAGTGTAACTGCCTGAATCGGGGGTGGTATCATGTGGGCAGTATAAGTTCTGCACATTCGTCATCACACATCCAGAAGAAAAAGCCGACGTTCAGTGATGTAGTCATATGACTTTCAGTAAGCTTTCTGCAATCTTGGACACAACTCATGTGACTTTCAATAATCTTTCTGGTTTGAAAATATTTTTCCTATATGACCAGTGTATCTAAGATGTATAGGTAGAAGAGATATTGAACTCCACCCGACAATAGACAGGTTTGTGCGTGTGTGTGTGTGGGGGTGTGCGTGGGTGTGTGCGAGAGTGTGTGTGTGTGTTCATGCGGAAAATAGTGCATCACCTCAAGACCGTGTTAGTTCAATCCCTGACCAGACTTATTAAGAGGGTGCCTGAATATGAGAACCTGCGCATTCGCAACTGATGGTGTCATAGGTGAAGGTCGAATGACAATAAAATAAAATTTGGTTCCTAAAATTGGGCTCAGTTGTGGAGACTAGATTTGCCGGAAGAAGGAGGAGGACTGAGGTGAAGAAAAGTTCCCCAGATGTGGGTTGCAACCCGCAGGTACGACATTTGTTACAGGGTTGCAGGCAAGGGGTGGGAACGGCGATAGGAAGAGGCGATGAGGTGGACTAGGGTTTGAGAAAGGGAAGAAAGTATACAATTGCATGTTATAAAATAGCTCAAATTTAGATGTGTCGAATCTTGTCATAATTTGTGTTTTAAAAACTTTGTCCGTACCGACGAATGTAAAACACAGTTATGACGGGGAATTGCTATACGGAGAGTTTAGGAGGGCTACAGAGGCTTTACGTTTGGGTTTACTAGATTATGCTATAGATCTAACATGTAGTTTGATAAGGATGCACAGGTATCCCAACCACACTTGTTAGACAAAAACTCCTACTGAATTGATGCTTTAACACTCCGGAACATTACCTACCACCGTTATTACAAAAGATTTTCTCTGTCATTCCAGCACAGAGACGGCAAACCTTAATTAACCAGAAAAGTACCCAAAACTGGTTGTATTTCTATTTACACCAAAAATAAAACCAATGACTTTCACAAGACTACGAAATATAAGGTATAAAGTTGTACGTCGATGGATTATTAGTCATTTTGTGAGTAATAAGCCCAACTGGGCCCCACACATGTGTAAGCTGGCCGTCATGACTCAGCATTTTTTGGGCGACGGATCTCTCAGCTGTATAGCATGTATAGCTACACTTAGTCTACTTTTTCAATGACTGATTGGTTGTCCATAAAATTGTTGCTTCTGCCTAGAATAGGAAGTTGAACGGTCGTACAGCTAAAGTAATCGTTACGATACCTTATTTTATTATTTTTTATCACACTGCCCCGGCCTGCTTTTCACGTCTTAGTCACCATTTGCAATTAAAAAATTTAAAGAGCTGTGATCACTCTCGCCCCCTCCCTCTGTTCAAAATTTAGAGTGTGTGGTTACTCTCAACCCACCCATCCCCTGCTTTTCAAAATTTGTAAAGCTGTGATCGCTCTCATCCCCTCTCCGTGACCCCGTGCTTTTCAAATTTTAGAGAGTTGTGAGCTTTCACAGCGCTGAGATTCGGGCAAAGCAGTTGCTCCCCACCTCCAAGAAAAATTAAAAAGGTCCCATACGCCTCTGTTACTAACCCTCAAACTACAGACATTTATTATTAATTTATTTCATTAAATATATATGGCATGAATTTACCGACTTAAAAATTGGACATCCTTTCAGTTTCCTCCCTCACACCTTACCGTGAAATGATCCAAACTTTTTTAAAGCTCTAAAAACAGGTTCCTTATTATTAATTTCCATCAAACATATGAGGTTAAATCAAAGTTAAAAATCCACTTGAAATCCACGTAATTTGTGCAGAGATTTGGCACTAAAAGCATCGATTTCCGACCTCTTTAGAAACGTCTTGGAACCGTGCCTGCTCTCGCCCATACAAGCTACAGCTAAATAATGTAGATTTGTAGACCATAATTTTAAAACCCCTATAGTACCGTGAGCAGTTCCTAGGTGGGTATGAAGTTTGAAAATTTAACTTCCGTGTGCTAAAAAGTGTATTTTGAATTAAAAACTTGGTTTTTATTATATTATGTTTATTTTAACAAGACATAACAGCTGCCTTTCTTGAAAACCATCTCACTTATCTGGCCACCACTTACTTTGTACATGTACTTTCAGTTTTCCATTTTATTGCCGTCAAAGGTCGTAAGCCAGGAAAATAACCGAAAAGAGCTTTGAAGCATCAATTTCGTCAGAATTGCGCAATAATTTTCAAAAGACCAAATTTTCTGAATCGCTTGGACCATGAATAGGCTATTTGTGACGTGGTATGCCATTGAATGACCCGATATTTTACCTAGCTGTAAGCTATCTTTTGGTTGAGACAGGCTCAATATCGTTTTAGAATCTAATTAAGCCATTTTTCACATTCTTGTACGTGGATGTACAGCGAATAAGATCAATTTAAATTATTTTTGCAGCATTTTTTTTTTTAAGATTGAATTTTATCAAATGTTGACATTACGGGGGGGCGTAGGAGGCGCCCCCCCCCCGGTTGTAAAACGGAAGAGAAAAAAGAGAAAGGAAAAACGAAAAGAGGGAAAATGAGGGGAAAAGAGAAAAGGAGAAAAACGAAAAGAAAAGAAAAGGAAAAAGAAAGAAAAAGAAAGAGGGGAGGAAAAATGGAGAAGCAAAAAAAAAAAAAAAGGAAAAAAGAAAATAAGAAAAAATTAGGGGAGGAAGAAAAAGGAATAGGAAGAGTAGTTACAGCTTCTGATAAAGGGGGTAGGTCTACAGTGGCCTCAACAGAAAATTAGTTGTATATTTATACAGGAATGGGTTAAGGTGTCCATTCTGAATGATAATTGACATCTCGTAACTTTCCCGTTACAAATTGTTCGCAAGCTACCAAAGTTGCTTTAAAATACCTGAATGCTTTCATGTGTAGCTAGCCATAAGGGCAACAAGGGGCAATTCATCCCCTCCCCACATAAAGAGAGAGGACCAGGGACCTGCACGATCGAAGAAGATAGGCAAGTGTGCTCTTCGCAATTGAGGGTTCGATCGAATTTCAAACAAAGCAAAAGACATCCAAGTATTCATACAGGTAGGGGTGTAATGAAAGAGGGGGCCTCCCCTTCACTCAAATACGATTTTTTTTTGTTATCAGTGTACCTAATTTCCGTATTATTATGAGAAGTTAAGCATGTAAAATGACTTAAAAAATTACAAAAATGCCTTCACTTTTTGCTAGTTTTTTTTTTTTTTTTTGTGGGGTGGGGGCGCTTCGCACGGATCTTTTCAAACCAGCTGTTCCAAATGAGTTCCCGTAGAACAGCTTTGGAAAATTAGTTTAGTGTATTGAAGTAAGGGTCAGGAAGCCTCTTGGGCTCATCGAGGACCCTATACAATGTTGATCGTGGATGAACAACGGCGATATTCGCCTACACTTTTCGACAAATGTTCAGAGAGTAACGAGGCAGGGGTGTACCAATCAATCCCAATGCAACCCAATCCTGCTCCCGGGACCGCCATTTAACGTCCCCATCCGGCGGACAAGAGTGTCCCCCGGTCTTTAGCCACTTTCCCAAAGGCCGGGAGGGGTGGAGTACTCGCCCAGCTCAGCAGTCCAACAGCCGCACTGAGCAACCTGAAGCGGACGAGACCTGAATCGGACAAAACC
>JAAAJZ020999240.1:0-10451 GCA_010015985.2 Actinopyga echinites | reverse complement strand
TGTATAATGGCCGTCTAGTACGTGTCTTGTGCCGATAGAATCCGACTGATAATGCTGTTGTGACCCCTCCCCCAAAAAGACTACAGTCGCTTGAAATACTTCACTTCAGTCACACAAATATTCTCTCTCCCATACACCCGCAAACAGACCCCCTCCAAGAAAATGCGTGACCCCGTTTTGACCATCGCACAAAACTGAATTGGCAATCATCTCATACTGGCTCTAACTTTCTGTAACTTGTTAATGAAATGCATATTTATGTAGATCTGCCTTCTTTCAATTTGGTGAGTGGGCGTATCTATTTTGCCATGATTTCAAAAGTGACAGAAAAAGGACCAATGTTGCCCAAGTCTGAGTGTTGTTCTGAGTGGAGAGGAACTGTAGTCCTGACCCCTCCACCCCTCCCTTCCGTTGGTTATGCTTATTGACATACAAGGTGAAATGAACAGACCTGGTGATATATCATAAAGAGATCTTTATTTAAACAACAGTAAATTTAAAATACAATTTATCTATCTGTAGTAAGATGGCAAATGCAACTGCACAGAAAAACTCAACGAACAACCCTGCTAGGAATCTCACGCTGCAGCAACAGTCAAAAGACAGGCTAAAAAAAAATGATGAGTATAAAAATAAACTCCATCTCAAGGAGTGAAATGGTTAAAGGGAAGTGTTCTGAAAAATGCAAGTAAAACTAATCTTTCTCAACATTAGAAACCGATGACAACCACTACGGAATAAGGAAGCATGAAAGGCAGGCACCTGTTATCTCTAAATAGAATCCCTAAAATCTCAGTACGATTAGTAACTTTTCTAATTGACACGGAAAGTGGTTAAATTCGTACTACACCTCCAAGTACATGACAGTCACTCGGATTGGTCAATGACATGTGCTGATCAGTGCGAAGCAGATACTTGTTGCACAGCAGAGTGGCTGTACAAGTGGGCAACACATTCAGATTCTCAACTTACATGAAAGTACTGAGGTTGCAGGTCACCCCAGTTTTGTTGTTGAGTCTATCTCAGCAACATTACCGAGGGCAAAAGATGTCATGATGGATATGTAGCCTACATGTAGTCAGCAACAGTACACTCACGCAATGACCATTATAGGCCTATACTTCAAATCACATACTTTTGTACAATTATACTGTACTGGAGAAGTTTGCAGCATGTTTGCTGTCACAGCATGCATTAACCAGATATGACACATAAATGACTAGCTCAATGAGCCCCCTTTACTGTTAAACTATGAAAAATGATCAGTTAAATCCATATATGAATACCTTCCCTAAATACACTGTTGCCTCATCATTGTAAAAAGGAAGAAAAATATCATCAGTTTCCTTTGTTTTGTATCTAGAGTGCTTCCAATTCATTTTCTACCATATCCACACCACAAGCACATCTCTCCTGCCCTTCTTTGAGCACCCTGCACCCTTGCAAAGTTCTAGGCACTAAACTAATCAGGTAAGGTTTTTGGCAGAAAAAATTCTTGAATGTGGTGCAAGCATGGAAGTACTATCTCCGAGGTAGTACTTCCATGGTGCAATGTGGACTTTATTATTTCCTTTATTACCCAAGGCACATTAACAATTTGTTTAAAAAAATAAAACACACATTAAAAAGATATCCCAAAATATGAACTTAAAAGCAAAAGATATCAATCCAATCCAACATAAAAATAAACATGTTCAGTTGCTCCTCTTCAGCTCACAATGATAATTCCAATCATTAATTCAGTAATCCACTATCAAGGATAAATGTAAATAAAATAAAGGGCTACCACTTCTTGTTAACCAGAATAAAAAAAATTTATATAAACTGAACATGATCAAAATTAAGAAACCTGCCCATTAAGTAATGGAATGCTTTACAAATGAACATAGAAAATAAAATTGAACCAAAGTTGATAAATGTTGATGAGAATGATATCAAATATATATTCAAAGATGTCACATTTTGCTTTTCTGAGATTTTTAAATCAAGCACCATATGTGTGCAACAGCACTCTTTTCATATTGTGTAAACAGAGAAGATATTTGATTTAGTCCCTAGACATCCCTCAACCTTGGCTTGGTACCCAGACAACCATCGGTCATGGACAGTCCACAATCAACAAGAGGTGTTAATAGCCATGGGTAGTACCAGTCCTCAGTCAACAACAGACGTTGGCTCTTCATGGTATTCTCCAGTCCACCATCAATGTAGGTTTTCAGGAGTCATCAGCCCACCATCGATCTTTGCTAAAGATAGTCCTCAGTCAACAAAAAAAGGTTGGCTACATATAGTCCTTGATCCCCAAATTCCCATCAATGATGGTTTTGAGTTGTCACTAGCCCGCCATCGATACTGGCCTTGAACAATCTCCAACTAATGATGATCAATGCTGGCCACAATGATTTTAGTTGCAAATGCCACAGCAACTGCAGCGATGGCTGTCACAAGGGAAGAGTAGTTTAGCTGGAATCCATACAGCTGAAAGAAATAAAGATGTTTTAAATTTTTGTCATACCATTTTAATTAATACCAAGGTTCCCAGATGACTACCACTCATTCAAGTTCCCCCTGGAAAACTACCACTTGGACAACTTCCCCCACACATTCCCCATCAGACAATACCCAACCTTGGTAATTTCCCACTGGACAATTCTCAACCACTCTAAACTCAACCCTACCCCTTTCTCTGAGGGTATCTGCCAGGAAGAGTTGTCTGCGGTGAAAATTGTCTGGGTGGGAATTATCCAAGTGAAGTTGTCCGAGCAGAACTTGGCCATGAAGGGGGAGGCAGGAGGAGTTGTCTGGTCATGACCACTGATAGGTTCACAACAACATGAAGTTTGAGGTTTTATCCAACAAAATCAAACATCAACCAGAAAGAAAAATTTCATTAAAGTGTCCATGACTTCAGTATAAAATGGTTTTGCATGTCCCATGTACTCAATACAGCACATTTACACCCAAATATGATTTCTCAAGTGACCTTTGAGCTTCACACAAAATACCAGGGATCATCAATCAGAAATATGGGACACCCATGTGATCAGTAGGAGATTCCACCATGCTGTCATTCCAGGGGTATGTTCACAATCTGTTTTTGAGTTTGGCCAATCAAAGGAGACATGGGCCCAAGAATATGGTTTTCTTCTAATTATGAAGATTGCAAACAAGAATGTTGGTTGGTTATCAAGATATTAGCATTTAAATAGTACCTGAGGCAAGTCTACATGTACATTGTCCCAATAGAGCCACAATAGGACCAAGTTGTAATGTATTTCATTGTTTTTCTTACCAAATTTTTTATTCATAGAAATGAAAATAAAATGTTTGTCACACCATTTCTTAAAAAATTACAGCCTAAAAAGTAAGCAATTTGAAAAGAAACTTGACAATGTGGATGGTATCGGGGAAAATAACCGAGGCAAATTATAAAGAACTACATAAAAATGCCTAACTTGTTGTTGCTCTATGACATCATAACAGACTTACTACAAGTTCATTTTTGCAAATGGTAACACCCTGCTGCTACAAATAAATGATCGTATCTCAGGAACAGAACAAGATACAAAGATGCTGTTTGTTATAACTTGTTCATAAGTTGTCGCTGTAACATTTGCATCTACTTTGAAGTTTGAATTTAGTTCTCCTTTAACTTACCGTGAAAGCAAGAGGTTGCTTCTGCATGTAGCTGATAATTGGTAATCTTTCTTCTGTTGGACAGACATTCTGTATGATAGAAACAAAAAGATGCATCTTCACATATTTATACCTTCCCCTTGGAGTAAGAACTGGCTATGCATAAGTCAACTGTAATTCGTGTGAAAGGAAATGGAAAATTTTTGTAGCTTACGTATATGATTACAATTCCTACATCAAGAGCAATTAACTACCACATGAATTTTCATCAGTCTGATTCTCTACGTACACTTCACTTTTCAAAAACCCACAAAGAGACAATGCAGTAACCCAGCATGAAATTTATGTAATGGGATCTATCATATAGAAAAGATTTTCTGAACAAGCCTTTTACCCCTGGTGGAATTAGTATGTAAAAACAGCAGCAAGTTAGCCAATACTTGCTTGTCTTTACTGTCAGATATAAATCACTTGTAAGACTGTGGGAGGTGTTTGCTAATAAAGGCTCAAGCAGTATTTCAAAATAAACTTGGGCAACCACAAAAGTTTTACCAATGTTGCTTCCAGAAAGGAAGTCTGCAACAACATCAGACCAATCACATTACACATTTCAAATGACATTTAAAATTAGGTCACCTATAACTGACCACTACAAGAATACTGATCAAGGGTTCTTGAGAATACAGACACAACAATCCTTGAGTCTGATAAGAGCCATCAACAAGCAAGTCACAGGTTAGATCTTTATCATGGACTACTATGCTGCATTCCATTGTATTTGTGATCACAGTAAACAGGAGTTCAACCCATCCGTACCACCTTAAAGGGCCTACATGGCATCCCCCAAATAAACATAGCCCTTGAGTTCTAAATCTAGTTGTGACTATACTTTGACTGGCACTCATTCAAAAAATCATGCTAAACTCTGGTTGGTCAGTGAAGAATTGTATGGTCAACTGTGTTCCCAATTAAGCTCACAGTCACACACAGTTTGTTTTTCAACACGATCTTGGGCATTTTCAACACAATACAGGCTACTGTGACTGTGTCTTGGAAGTGTCATCTGTTTGTGTTTAAATTGCAGGAGGGGCTTAAGTTAGTTTAGTTGGGAGAATTGGTACTGTCTGGGGTGAGGCTGGAGATCTAGAGCCTCTAAACTGACATAGAGAACTGAAGTGCACAGGCAGTACAGTGTGCTGGGAATTCCAGAAGCAACACATTTCAAGCTGGTTTTACATTGTGTTTACTGTGATCACTAGTACAATGGAATTAAGTATTACTGTAACCCAAAAGCACCTGATAACTTTAAACAACAGACCTGGGAAGTTTTGTAAAGATATGAGGGAACTATTTCCAACCCTCATTAAGTTGATAAAGTGTAGCTGATCTTGAAGGCACCTGAACAGTCTACTGTGCAGTCTGCAATAGAGGAAATACCTCTTTCACAGGGTATATATCTAGAGTCTGGCATGAAAACATTGATATAGCTTGCCTACTAGCTTGGCTAACTGTATTATGATCATTTTGCTCAGTACACTGTTGTATGGACATTGTTTTAAAGGAGAGCATGGAGGGGCTTATATGGTTTATGACTATTTTATAGGCTTACCTATTTGTCAGTTCAGCTGCTCATATATAATTCTTGCATGGTAGAAGAAACTTGAGGATAGAAGGGATAAGGAAAAGGGAGGGGGGAGGAGGCTATAAGAAGACTTACATCTGAGAAAAACCTAAGTTAAATAAACCAATGAAAAGAACAAATCCCTTTCATAGACTCCTACCAATACCCACATGCACCAGATAACTTAAACCGACAGACCTGTCAACAGACCTGCAAGCTTCATAAGTTCAAGGAGCTGTTTCTAACCCTCATTTATTTGATAAAGTGTAGTTGAACTTGGAAAGGGACCTGAGCGGTATACTGTGCAGTCTGCAGAAAGCACTAGTATGCCAAGTTCTCTACAGGGCATCTTCACTGTCTACTGTGATGGCTTTGATATATCCTTCCAGGTAGGCCAACTAAATTATGATTGTTCTGCTTGGTGCAGCTGTAGGGACATACATTGTTTTAAAGGAGACAGGCAGGGGGAAGCAGGGAACTTACACGTGGTCCATGGCTATTTTATATATACTTACAGCATTTAAACAACTTACTCACACAATTCACAATTCTGGCAGGACATTAAAAAACTTGAAGGGATTAGGGTAGGGAATAGGGGCAAGAGGTGGCTAGAGCCCCATACAAAAACCACATTTGATTCTGTATTGGTGCAAAAACTTCCTAGAATGCCACAAATGATTAAGTTCAAATTATGTATAAACAGAAGAGTAACCATCAAGTAAACAGATTATCCATTGCCTTTTTAACAAATTAATCTGCAGAAATTTTTCCCAGGGTTTCAGAAAACCTCTTCCTTTTCATTCCAACTTTCATAGTTGATCATTTCACACAATAAACAAAAATGAAGAATAGGATAATTCAATGGAAGATAAGCACACTTATTTCCTGCAATGAGTGTAGTTTCAATTTTAAGTCACAAATATTACAAATCACTAAATAAAGAAACACAAATTACTGCATTTATCTGTCTATAACAGACTTCAAAAGGATGATAACCTAAGCAGACAAAGAATCCTCTTTCCTACAAATGCACTACTAAATGAAAGGTTTTTCTGCAAAAATTGCAAATCTAATGAGTCAACAAACATTACAGGCCAAAATACAAAAAAAAAAAAAAAGGAAAAGGAGGAAAAATAACAGAATACAAAATATTTCGTTGAAGCTTACACAAGCAACTCTTTGTCCTTCACCATTGACTTCAGTCACCCCAGAGCAGACAAGAGGCAGCATGACAAGTGGTATACAGAACTTTAACATATCCTTGATAGATGCTTCATCACCAACCCAGTAGAGAAGATAGATGAGACTCCATGCAAGAATAAGGATGATCCAGCACGCCATCCATCTCTGAAGGGCCAAGGATGTGGTCATCAGGCGACACTGGGGAAGGGGGATAAACAGAAGAAGTGCAAGATGTATTGTATACAAAATACGTACAGAAAGGGCTAACAGGTACATTGTTCAAGACAGACTCGGAAAGAAACATTCAACAAAAACATTTCTTCCCCATTAGCCAGAGGTCACGTCAGCCCTCATGAAGTAGTCAGTGTCAAGTTGAAAACACCAAATGAGGAGTTGGAATATCTTATAAATAACAAAAAACAATTCTCCATGTCAAATTTTTTGAAAGAACAAAATATGTTCCCAAGTCCCCAGACCCATGACGACTTCATACATTTCGCTGGCAAGAGCACTTGCCCTTAGCTGACCCCAGGTTTGGCAAAAAGATACATTAACAGTCTGGAAATCATAGGTGTAACCCCTTTGGGAGCTGCTAGTAATGTTTAGTGGCCTGTAAGGGGATAAGGAAATTGCACGGAATGAAAGGTGAGTTGGCGGATGGGGTCTGCTCCATACTGGGACAACTATCTCAAAGTTCCTGGGTGACTCCTGAGATAGAAAACAGTTTCCTAAGAGGGGAATACTGCACAGAAAAAATGGCACAGAAAATTTTCATGCCTTTACAACCATGACTTAGAGGCTCAGGAAAGAAAGATATGCGACTCAAAATACTGAAGCCAGGTCCTTTTGAAGAATTAAGGTTCACATGGAAAGAATTTCACTGGTTAGAACTCATTTTATCAAAACATTGGCCCAAACATTTAAGTTTTCATATGATGGAACATCCTTGTAATGGGATTAGTATTTTGGGAGTAGAGGCATTGCCAGAGTTTGTTAGCTAGACAGTGATTTAATACAGTAACAATAAAATATTTTTTTTTACCTTTCCATACTAATCCAAAAGGGACACAATATCCCCTTTACAGGTATGAGTCCACCGCAGAAAACTTGGAATAAAACTTGTTTTCAAACTGCATCAGTATCACATAATACTGTAAGAGAGGAAACAATAAAACTTTCCTCCACCCCCTGCCCCCTGCCCCTCTCCCTCCTTGCCACTCCAACTGCTACCCTTTCATGCATCTTGTTTGCCTAGCATCATTTCTATAAATGCATTGTTATAGTATCACATGTCATTACTCACCTCCCGTACTAAACAGAAAATTAAACCTGAAATACAGCACTACATGTACAAAACAAACAAATGGATAGCTGCCAGTTTCCTGAAGAAAAGGAAGTAGCCAATTATCTAAATTGTCTGCATGCTTTCAAAAGCAACTGATCATTGGCAGGAATGACTTACGGTTTCTTTTACTTGTGTGGGTTGTGTTTGTACAGCATGTGTATATGTGACAAAAACAAAAGAGTGCTCATAGGGTGCAAACTCTCCTGAGGTCTCTACAGCATGTTACATCCCATGTTATATATGGGTTGAAAAATGGAAAGCTACAGTATCCAGCCCTAAATGAGATGCTTGAGCTGGCCAGCATGTCCAGCAAACAATGGGTGCATTTACACTAGGCCTTGATCTGACCTCCTGCTCAGGTACAGTAAGAGCCTATGCTCGAGATCAAAGCTGTAAATGCAGATCAAATTCGGATCTGATCCTCCGACTTTGATCTTGGCAAGGGGAGGATCAGACCCTGAGAAATACCTCAAGAAAATGGGAAAGACTTAAGATAATAAATATGCTACACCTATACATGTCTTGTACTGCATGAACATAGTATATGCTGCAAACATTTATATTCTTTCAACGACATGGCTGTTATCTTTGCACTGCCATTAGAAATGTAACTTAGGAGAAATGCATCCATTCTACTGAAATAATAACGGTTAAAGCACATGCTGTCATTATACACACCTGTAATTTCCAAAATTTGTGCAAAATTTCTTTGTTTGTCAACATTCTGTTCGAGGGTGCAGCAGAATAAGAAGTCAACCCTGTGGCTGTAGATAGGTGTGGCCAATCAGCTTCGTCCTGAAAGACGTGTAGAACAAAGTCA
Organism: Actinopyga echinites; assembly: GCA_010015985.2. NCBI lineage: Eukaryota > Metazoa > Echinodermata > Holothuroidea > Aspidochirotida > Holothuriidae > Actinopyga > Actinopyga echinites. Next base: position 1,847 of record JAAAJZ020999240.1, on the reverse strand, counting down.
TAATGGTTAAAAGAAATGGCCAAAAATGACACAATTAATAAGTCACTCCCCTCTGTGGTCATGCCACGTCACTCACAGCCATGTTGGTGGCTCAAGTCAAGTCATTGACTTGAACCACTGTGTTTATTTCAAAGGAGAAATTTTTCACAACTACTAAAGATGGACACAGTAATTCTCAATGGTCCTAACTCTAGTTGCAACTTAGTGTAACTCTGGAAATGACATAACAGTATTCAGTGTTGTACAGTACCTACAATTCATTTCTTCAAAAATGGTGATGTCTATATGGGATTTATAATCAACTGCAAACTCTATGAACCTATACAATTTGACTTAAGGCCAGTTTTCCTCTCAGGTATAGTACCTTTTAGTTTTATATTACACTGCTGTAATTTTGATGCAGATATTGTCACTTTGTTTGCCTTGTCTTTCACAAAAACCAAATGAGATCAAGCCACATAAATTTAAATCATCAATTTATTAACCCTCAGCACCACTGCACTCAGCTTTGCTGAACAAGCACTTTTTAGGCATCTGAAAAATTGCATGTGTTTCTACTAGGATTTAATCAAGAGATCTCTTGAATGGAAGATGTCTACAAACTAAACCACCCTCCCCCTCTCCCCCCACACAATATCCTTCCTCCACCCCTTCTGTGTGAAAACCCATACAAATCCTAATAATATCAGAAAGAGAGAAATTCTTTTAATATATTCAATATGATAAATTTTCATTAGGAACTCCTCTGCTTAAAGATTGAGACCCTATTTTTGTAACCATTAAAATGTTTATCTGTTACCTGACCCAATTTTTCTTAGTCTTAGACTTCTTGCGGTCTCCACACATAAGAGATTTAATTGTGCAATTGAAGGAAATATCAACAGTTTATCTGTTGTGCAACCAACTGGACAAAAGCTCCTCACTGGCCAGGGATTAAGTGTACTTCTAGAAGTGATAGTGGTTTCTTACAACAAAGAAATGAGAATCTTAAGTAGAATTTTATTACACCTGACCTCCCCTTTGTGAGGTCTGGTCAGAGTGTTCTGATTTTTAAGGAGAAGAGTTCCTAATGTGTCAGTATTTTGATTGTCAGGCACGTTTAATATATACACAGTTTTTTGTATTCCGAATGTCATTAATTTGAAAAGTAGAAATTAATGGCTCTCTTGCTTCTGTTCTCTCTGGTGAAGGTATGCAAAAGCTCGACCAAAAATTGCTACGGTTCAGTGGGTGTGGCGCAGACTTTGCTGGCAAGGACACTTGTGCGAAACCTGCAGTACACTGTTGGAGATCGAGATATGTGATTCCTGTATTTGAAATTTCGATGGTTTACTTAATACGGTCATAGGCTTTGAAGTTGGCCTCAAGGTTTGGGAGTACTTCATGTGCAGTTTTCTACAGTAAAATCATGTAGTCTAACATGTACCGAAGTCTGTTACATTAACGGATTTACAAAGGAGTTCGATAGTTACCAATTAAATACGTATTTGTCGAATAAGTTTTCTTACAGAAGTTTTGGGGTAAAGTTTACTCAGGTTCAGCATTGTCACATACGTACCCGGTGTTGATGAAATTTTTACTCAAATGTTCTTGATGTGGTTCTATGAAAGCTCCAATAATGACTTCAACGAGACTGCGAAGTACGAACCTGTGGTAGGTGCGCGCGGAGCGTGCCGAAAAAATTGTATTTTAAAGGCTCAGACATTTCAGAAGTGAAACTGAATAATTTTTCAACGAAGATCATAGTAATGCTGCTTCTCGCTCCACCTGAATGAGGGTGGGATGGGGGTGGGTGGGATGTCCGTACTGAAGCACAAAATTAGCCCGGTTTCTTACATAGACTCCTT
>JAAAJZ020999239.1:0-15586 GCA_010015985.2 Actinopyga echinites | reverse complement strand
TAAAGAAAAACAAAAAGATTTTGAGACAATTTGCCCACTTTACATCTCATCTTGTGACCTTGAGGACAAACTGGAGATATTTCTTTACAAAATGAACCAGTCTTCAAAAAGGGGATATCTTTACTTATGAATGAAGTATCGCCACGGGGTGTGGAGGGCATGTGGTGAAAAATTTTCCTCTTTCATATAGGATTCCTATAATGTGCCACCAGAAAATACCTTTAAAGTAATATTTAAACAAGTTAAGTAGAAAAATCTTTGTGTGAAGGATTGCACCACCAACACTATGAAGGTAACTTTATCAAAAAGTAAAATGACTGTTTAGTGAAAATAAATTAATTTAGCTAGGTCCATCCCTTTTCATGAGATAATAAGCAAATGAGCTATATAGGTAGAAGCCAAATTCTTTGAATACATTATTGATAATTCTGTGAGTTTTCATGAGATTACAAGACACAAATCAGGGCTCATAATTTTACATGAATGGAAACTGTTGCGTTCAAGTGCGCGTCACTGGGCATCAAAAGATGAAATAAATTTTTCTTCCTTTAGTGTCTGGTCATGGTGGGGCAGTGGATACCCACCCTTCCCAGTGCCATGTAAGGCATAGCAAAGAACAAGCCTCTTTTGTATCTACTCTCTAATTCATTGAATATATGCTAAAGCAATTTGAAGGGTTGGACAATTAACAGATTACTGTTTGACCTTGGCGGCACAAACCTAACTTTAAATGAAATACTGGCAGGCTATCTCCATCTGAATAACAGCTCCCTGTTCTACTGTAGGATTGTAATCAGTAGTGCATCTTAATTGAGTAGCAGATATATAACAATACATTTACTTGCAATTGTCCTGAGTTGATAACTTACAAGTGAGTGAAGAGATTTAACTGTTTTGACACCTTGTAAATAAAGCTGTTGTACTTATCAAGATTGCTTGGCTGCGAAAACAATTTTGATGAGGTTGTTTGTGATAAAGTGCATGGCCGATGATGTGATGGATCTATCAATCAGGTTCTGATGACTTGAACAGAAATACGATATTGATGCTGTTAGGACTTGTCTCAAGTAAAATGTAAACATTGTGTTACTTGATTGCAATTGAGAAATTTTGAATGCAGCACCCTGTAGTGGAACAAACGCTATACAGTCATGTTCTGGAAATGATTATGTGGATGATTTGTTAGAAGAAGTGATCGTACAGAATTATTTGCGAGTAGTGTCATTTTTAATAACACCTGAGACAATCTTGAAATGTGTCTCAAAATGATTTTTACAATAAAAATTGAAGCAGTTTACCACTTGTTTCCCTCTTAGGGGTTTGGATTGGAATACCAGCCTGAATGAAACATCAGCAGTGACAGTAAGAAACCTGATGGAGGAACTGTACTACAAGGTAACATACCCCTGTATAAGCAAATTCTTGAAGAGAGGAAGGGGGGACTTTGGTCCACTGCTGCAGTGAGGTCTGTCTTTTCCTGTCCTAGACTTTTTTTCTGATGCTGTTTGAATCATGCTAGCTTTGATTATCCTCCAGGCCCCCAAATATTTCTCCCCCTTATTTTCTACCATTCAGGTGTCCTTTGCAGCCATTTAAACTAGGGGTGTCCCACTGAAGGGGTGGAGGCCTTTGGTTTCTGGACCAACCCACTAGACCTACTTTTTACAGGCTGGATCCTATGACACTTCAAACTGAGTTTGCTGCCCCTGTCTGAGTTTCAGTGCCTTTGCTTCATGAACTTAAGTAGTGTTCAAACATTCTCAAGAATTTTTTGGGGCTTGAGTGGTCTGATGGTGTATATTTCAGTTGTGACTCATAGAATAAAGGATGTATAGCATGGTGTCATGTTTTGTATCTGTAATTGAAATTTTAACTTTAATGTCCTTGATAAAATGATTCTGAATAATTCTGGGAACTTGTGAGATTACATAAGGTTCACATTGGCACACCTCAGGTACTGCTAACCATTATGTGTATTATCATCATCACTGCAGTGATGTATTGCTGTTTCTAAGACAGGAAAAAGTTTGGTGATAAAATTGGAAGTAAACTTGCCTACATTTGTACTGGGAAATGTTTTCCAGTGGCTTACTTAATTTCAGTTAAAATTGATAATGTCATGTTCTATGAGCATATGCTACTGTTTATTGTTTTATTTACTGTTCTAAGTAATATACAGCTTTGTTTATTGCATTAGAATAGAATCGATTTGTTGCGCCCTTTCCAAGTCAAAGACCCTTTTAACATCAGCAGTTCTAGTTGCAGAATAGCAGTAGTTAATTACTGAGTAGAAGGGCTGTTATCTTTTTTGGGGGAAAACTTTCTCTTCACCCACCCCTTTCAATAAGTGTGGATAATGTCCAGTCATTTTTCTTTGTGGGCTCTACTACTGAACATGCCTCTTCTACAGTATGTGCAATCCTGATCACATTTTCTTTCTTTTATAGAGTGCCAAACACAGGACATGGTCGCTGGTCAGACACACTGCAGGGATTCTACAGAAGAGAGTGGAGCACCTGGCACAGAGTGTCACAGATCTTTTAGTTAGACAGAAGCAAGTATCAGTTGGTCTACCCCCTGAACCAAGAGAACAAATCATCACTGCTCCCTTACCCCCAGACAAATTGGAGGAAGTGATTTACAGCAGTTGTGGTGAAGATCGCAGCTGTGCTGTATTAACACAGGTACTAGTTCTTACAGCTCTTAAATGGGAAATGTGTGAAAAATTCTCAATAGTGAATGTTATTATGGGAGAAGATACTTTTATTGAAAATAAACAGTTAGTTGCTATTTTTATGGTGATAGACTTGCTTCAAGTGCTGATAATGATATAATACAGCCCTAAGCAAATTGTGGTTCATTGTTCATTTTAACTCGACTGGCCTTCTTGTGTACTCACAATATTCTCTTGTTTGTAATGTCACATGGTTTAATGCTAGTGTTAGCTCACCATACAGGTAAGTGGAGTGGGAACATGAATTTCTACAAACCTTTTCAAGTCCAGGTCTCAACTTTGGGCATGCTGTATGAAAGATCAGCCATCGATTCAAAATGGCAGTTTGTCCCCTTCCCCTCCAGCAAGTATCTGTATATTTGGAACTGTATAATGAGAAGTAAAATGATTGTTAAAGAGAAGGTGTACCAAATGACACTTTTCCAAATCAATAGATTATTTAGATGAAACATTTTGCAAGTCTTACTTTGACCTCTGACCTCTGACCTTAATATGCTGTCCCTGACACAGGAACTCCTTATCTACTTGTCACTCTTCATCCGTACTGAGCCACATCTTTTCAACCAGATGTTCCGTCTCCGTGTGGGTCTCATCATGCAGGTCATGACCTCAGAGCTGGCAAGAGCCTTGAATTGTGACGGTGAGTATTGATGGCTTTCAGTCTTTGCTTGCTATGATGTAGTGAAGACATGTTCCCCAGTGGTAGCAGAACCATGAAAGGATAATTTTTGAAAGGAACCAAAGATTTAGCTAGACTAATGTAAAGCACCGTTAGAGTTTACAACATGCCACTTTAACTAGGATAATAATTAGCAAAGCTCTCAGTACTGGTACAGCACCGCCTTCTCTTTCTTTCACTCATTTCATCTTGAATGACACAAAATGAGTTAGATTAGGCACCTACATCAGTGTCCATCCATGAATTCAAACTTCTTATGAAGTGTTCCTGCATTGAAAAATTTGGGCAATTGAGGCTGGCATTCAACATTTAAGATTACATGTGAAATAGACTATTCGGGCAGTTAGAGCACAGAATATGTGAGTTCTTTAAGTGCCTGTCAAATGATTTACAACATGTGGATTGTGCAAGTAGTAAACATCTTTCCAAGTCTTCAGTTAAGTGTTTCTTGATAAATATTCTGCCAAAAGTGTTTACATGTCAAAGAGCAAGTTACTTGTCAAATCAAGTGGGGTTGCTGTTAATATGTGTCAAAAATATGTGAAGGCAGCTCACTGTCTTCTGGTAGGATAGTTTTGCGATTGATGCTATTTAAGTGTGAGTGAAATATTTTTGCACTTCAGTTGGCCATGTAACAAACCCTTTTCTGGACTGATTAGGGGTCCTTTAAACACTTGCACACACTCTCTCTCTCTTTCAGTTGATGATGCCTATGAACAGCTAGTTACTCTAAGTCCTTATGAGCTCAAAGAACTCTTACATCACATCCTCAGTGGACGGGAATTTGGAGTTCAGATAAGTAAGTATTCTATTATCATTGTCCTCTAAGGGTTGAAATATATTTCAACAGAAAATCGTCAGATTTGTGTAGAGCAATCAAGTGGAGCAGCATTGCAGATATTTTTCTAGTACCAATAAAACTGTGAAGATTTGAAAGTTTCTGCAAATACGTGCTTGTGGCATGTATTGTATAAATAATAGTTAAATATATGAGTCTTTCTGTGAGTTCATCTGTGGTATCAAAAGCAGAATAAGCCTACATAGTTTGGAAATCCTGTATGTGTGATCAAATTAAAAAAAATTAATTTACATGAATCCCATTCATTGTATTTTGGTCAAATATTTTGTATAAATCATGTATTATCTCAGAGGAATTGATTATTGATATTGTTCATGTTCTCTTTCACAACAGCTTCATCAAAGAGTTCTCACGGATCATCACTGATGAATCGTCAACCAACAATTGTGAGTGCTCCTAAAGAAGAAGTTGTAGCAGGACTATCGATCTTGAAAAGACAAGCTACAGGGGTAAGTAATTTTGCTTTCAAAACTCTAGATATTGCCACTTATCTTAGGCCTTGATAGCTTCAGCGATTTCTTTACAAATTCATCTACCCCATCACCTCTAGTTTTGGTGGGCTTAAACCAATATGTTGTCTATTTGAGAACATCATAGGAGACTGTGTAAGAAAATTTTATTCATGTAATTTTTTTTTTGCCAAAAGGGTAAAAGAAGGAGTATTACTCGACAACCAACATCGGTGAAGGAACTCTTTGAAGATGAGAGTATATCAGATCGTTACGGTCTGTGGTTAAGAAGAAGACGAGTTGATGGCTCCCTCAATCGGGCTCCAGCAGACTTTTACCACAAAGTCTGGAAAATTCTAGAAAGGGTAAATATCTCATGTCATCATCTGATATGTGCTTGAAGATTTCCATCTTTTACTTTGATAGAGTAGCCAAGTTTTGGTTTTGAGGTGGAGCAAGTTATCTACTCGTACAAACAAACTAACTCAAGTAATGTTACCTTTAGGGTCGTCATTCTTGGCATGTGAATGCCCCATATTACGTACAAGATGTCTGTTTTAGGTGATTGCCAAAGGTCATGTGGGGTCACCAGAAGTTCAATGGTGAAAACCTTGTGAGCACAACACAAGTTTCTTATTTGTCAAAATCTTTCAAAATTAGACTTACAAACTAAATTAAGTCTTCTTTTATGTCAAACAATATTTTCTTTGGGAGAGTGTAATGAAAGTAAACATGTCTCATGCAAGACTTTGTGGACATAAGATTTGCTTCTGTTGGCAAGAGTACTGTCAAGCTATAAAATGCATCATCTGCAAGCTATCTTCCATGTTATTTCACCATCATGTTTCCTGACAGAATCTGTATAGAAAAAAGCCCTCATGCATTGTACCCAACTCTTTTGCTGTAGGATTGCTTTTGTATCCAGTAAAGAGATTTTAACACAGTTACATACCCTTAATGTATTTGTTTTAAAAAGTGTCACACTTAGTGTATACGTGTGATAATAAATTATTTTGTGAAAGGCAAACGTGTAAAATAGAGCCTACCAGACCGCTGAAATGCTCTTTCGTTGAAGTGAATCATGCTTGCAATTTCTAAAAACATCTGAGAATCTTATGATGTTCTTGTTCATTCCTTCTGTAGAAGGTAAAGCCTACAGACACTTCTTTTCTAATAAATAATTCAAGTCTGAGCTGACTTCAAGTAACTGAATTTTACATTCTGGATTTTCTCTACTATAGTCAGGGTCATTTTACGGGGGTGGGAGTGCCAGTCTGGAATCACTTTACCCAGTGGTGGCTCCTTGGTGGGAAGACTGAGGATGTTTGTGGTCTCATGTGGCTCCTAGTTATGTAGCTGTAGTGGTATCCTGAAAAACTCTAGAAATCAGGTAATTTTAGATACCTAAGACATGAAAGAAAAGATGGGAAGTTAACATGTTCCAGTCATTATTCTGCAGAAAGTACTGCAATTTTCAATAGTCCGCATTTGGCCAAAAGTCATCTGTAAAAGCTCTTTATACCCAACACATACCAGATTGATTTTGAAAAGTTAGGAGAATCAAATAAGATGGTTGAAATAGAGCAAATATAATGAATTAATCTATTACCCAGATCAGTGTTCACATAAATTGTTAATACATTTAATCATTTGTTCAAATGATGTGGAACAAAATAATGATGGACCTGCCTAATTAAATTTTTGGTTTAGTGCCCTGGTATAAGGATAGCTGAACGATTCCTGCCTCAGAACCTGACCAGAGAGATGACATCCAATGAGTTTAAGTTTGCTTTAGAGGTAGAGACTGCCCTAAACTCTGTTCCGCAGCCAGAGTTCCGTCAACTTATGGTAGAAGCTCTGATGGTGGTAGCCACAGTAATTGAAAATGGATGGATCTCAACCTTTCCAAAAGTCGTTGATGTTGAAACTCTGGTCTTTGATGCTAACAATCTCTTCTTGAAAGACCAGGTAAGTGTTAGATATTTACAAGCATTTTTGTAAAGCCCTTTGTAGTTAGTAGGATAATCTGTCATTTGCTTCACATGAATAAAGTGCATTAAAGCAAGGCCTAAGGAGTAGTAGGTGGTTAGTGATTGTAAAAATATTTTAACATTTATTTCCATTTTGGCTGAGATGTTTGTGACAAAAATAATCTGACAGTCTACTACAGTCAGTTGGGTTTCTTAGTCACCAACAGGAAGCAATTATTTAGTGAAAAAATGAATCTCTGCCTGAGAAATGGAAAAATTGGCTTTTGTTTTTCAAAAATAGACCTCACATAATAGTTTGTAATAAAATATTAATTGGTGCACCTTTGCCTGGCAAAATCTAAAGTTTTGAAATGTTTATAAAAAATTTTCACTTTCAGAGGAGAAATTAAAATTTGTTATTTGTAGGCCCAGCATTTACAATTGTTCAACTCATTGCTACAACCGAGACTGTAGTATTCTCTGTTTATGAAACACATCCATTTGATTTGTGGTCTTTACTAGGTTTGAGTAGAGGGGGCTATTTTAGAAGTTGTTTTCCTGAAACACATTTTTACTGGCCTGGTGGCTAGTTGCCAATGATCACTGATGATTTCAATCACAATCTCTAAGAGGAAGTGACTATTATTTGTAATCAACTTGATGGATAACAGAAGTTTGTGTGTGATGAGCTGGATGGCCACCATGTCATATTTGTATCTTGAGCAACTTACACTGTCATTTACCCATGACCTTCCCTTGCTAAAGAATAGGTGGCATTCGTTGGCTGGTAACAGCTCCCAGATGATGAGTAAAGTTGCCAAATATCTCATGACATTGTTCTTCTTAGAAGCACATTCTTGGCTTGAAATAATGCTCTACACATGGATGAGTTACCTTCAATGTTCACTGGTTTGCCAAATTTGAAAAAAATGTCAAATATGTTTCCCATAACTCCTCTTTGAAAACAGACACTCAAGTGTGAGAAACAGTTTGCCAGTTATTCAGCTTTTGTTTAAAAGTGCTAATTATGAAATTTAAGTTAAACAGCAGTGGACAATGTGTTTTGTTGGTCTAAAGTATGGAGATAGACTCTGTCCTATTGTGCTGAAGACCAGCCATCTTCACAGACCACCATTAACCTGGACCATACTTAAGTACCCAGGACCAGAGTCATGTCTTTGGTGGTCAGACTTACTACAAAACTGACATCAGTTTGGTTTCAGGTGCTCTGAGCTTTAATTCCAGTCAATCTCAGATAGTCTTGGTCATATCCAGACCAGGGGCTACATGGATGAGTATATTTTAATCTGGAATTTGTCAAGTCTAGTGGAATATCTGTATATTTTGTGGTCTTAGCAAGGCAGAAATTACCTCATAAAAATTCTTCTCATGTCTTCCTCATGGTGTTATTTAATGTTAGTCTAACTTGAGGTGGTCTCTAGTTTTGAATTTGTAAGTTAAGTATTGGTTGGTCTGATCTAGAGTTTTTATTGGTGTTTGGTTGTCTGACTTGCTCTGAAACAAACATTGACTTTGTATGAGGTGGTCTGAGAACAAATGCATGCAGTCTTGTTTTTGGTGTTATTCTAGCCATATTTAGACCAATGGTTATATGGTCTGGATATCAGAACACTAGTCCAGCATACATCTTTACTTAGGACTCCCCAAAAGTCATCCCCATCCTTATCTGGGGAGACAACACCAAACAGAGTAAAGCTACTCTTAGTCAGAGATGATCATTAAACAAAGCTTGTGGGATTGTATACCTAATAAAACGTTTCTTTAACCAGTGGAGAAAACATGCTCTTTGCCCTCTGGTCAAAATATTCCTGTACCCTTACAGGAATTAAAATGAAGTCAATGAATCAGAAAACCCATGATATAGGCTAGTGTCCAGCTTTGTAGATAACTTTTTTATTTCTGATTTGTTTCTATACATCAGTTGTAAACCCCCATGTTACTTGTTCAAAGACATTTTTGCATTAATATTGCAGTTGAGTAGCTCCTGTAGGAAAATGATGTGTAACAATATATACTTGCATGTTTAAATGAGGTCAAAGATCACATACAAAGTTTAGGGGTATTGTTTTATTTTTGTTACATCTAGGAAAGTTTACATGCTAATGCCTTGCTAACAGACAGCACTTTTAGGGCCTTTGGATTTTTTTCCAGTAATGATGTAGTAAAGATGCCATGGTACACACAAGTCCAATTTCAATACCTTACCTATAAATTTGTTCTCAATAAGCATAGCTGATTAGGTGCAGGTACAATACACTTAGAAGATTGATGAGGATTGTACATACAAAGTAATAAAGAAGATGGTGTCGTTAAATTGTTTAAGCTTCTCAAATCCTTGTGAAACTTATAAATAGTAAATTATATGACCCCGACATACACTTGAATACCCAGCCAAGCTTTTCTTATCCACCAAAGAGACATATAAGATAACATAAAGGCCAATTTAGTTGTTGTATGGTGCAAGTCCAGTTTGGAACAATATTTATATTGAGCCTTGTAATGTACAGCTATCAGAAGATAAAATCATATATTTGAATCCAAGGACAGCTGGAGTCACCATTTCACATACGTCACACATGTTTGGGCATATCATGTCTTTTTGTTTTACGGTCTATCCATATGTACTATAGCGATAATATTAAGTTTGTTTTCTGAGGACATGTGATGAATTTTAGTGTTAGGTATTAGTGTCACACTCTTCTTGTCAAGTCCTTTAGAATAACAGATATGCATTGTGTGTGTTGTAGAACAGAAGGAAACACAAAATGATGTAAGGACAGTTTAAGAGAATTTATCAGTTAGATTAATGTTTGCAAGCAACTTCTGGCTTTTTTGAGTTCAAGTAATATAGTGACAAGTGGGACAATTTTTTAAATAGCCAAGATGGCATTCCCGCTGGTTGGTTAAAATTCATCACATTGCTTGCAAAATGAACACATTTATTCAATGATTTTAAAATGAGTTTGATACAAAAAATGCTTGTATCATTCAGAACCAAACTGCATCATGAAGACAGGAGAAGGAAACAAGAAATGGATTTTAATCAATAGAGATCTATACGTTTCTTCTTTAAGTAAGGTTACAGTTTTATAACCTGTATTTCAATAAAATCAAACTACACTGAATCAGTCTTTTAAAAGTTTAAAAATGTCTTAATTCACCAGGAAGGTTGGTACAGATGAATTCCATCTCTAAAGATGGCATAAAAAAGTACTACCTTTGCTTTTGTTTAGTTGCATTGATGTATAGCAGCATTATTAATATCTGCTAGGTACCTTTCATGTTGACATTTGATACGCAAAGGAGTATGACACTTTGTGGCTATCATTCTCCCAATCTGTGTTTAAAAATTACATATCAGGTAAGGATAAAGATATTGAAATTCATCAGTCATTGTGTGATGATATATCAAGTTGATGAAAGTCCCCTTGAGTGAGATTTTTTTTTAAATCTAGAATATATTGTACATCAAGATTCCAGAAATGTTAAAACAATTACGATATAATCTTTGTATTTTTTCCTGTCAATTGTAATCTTTCAGGTAACTTTTCTATGACACTATTGAGGTTTCCTTTCTTTGAGAAAAACTTTCCTGCTTTATCTGTGGTTTGGAGTTACGAGGTTTATAGGTGGCTATTTTCCAGTAAAGATTCTATTGTTTAATGAAGGTTTTACATTACAGCAGGTGTTCCTGTGGACTTATTTTTATGCATAACATTGTATAAATCCATTTCTTGCATCACGTACCTCTTTGTTTTCACTTTTGTGTATAGGTCACATACTAGTCCACTGATGTGTAATTTGTATTGTGTTGTGTGCACAAAAAAGTCTTTTGCCTGAGGCATTTTTTACACAGTATTCATTTCAGTTTAAAACTAATGGTTGAGTTTTTGTAGTTTTTAAGATATAAACATGCATACATTCTTTTTCATTTGTGTGTCATTGTATTTGTAACAGGTCTAAAAAAAAGATGAGCAGAAGCTGAGTTTCCCCAAGTAGTGAAATGTTTATTGCGACTGGGAAATAAATGAAGCATGACACCTCTATTATAGAATAGTATGACTGATCATGACCCCAGAAATAGCTGGAAAACAAACAAAACACAGATGGCAGTAATGACTAGTTTAATTAATTTAAACTTTGAAAGTTTAGTTGGTTTATCTCTCCTTCTACTGTTTTTTTCCTTCCAGGCAGCGTACAATGGAGATGCCATAGACTGTTGTGCTAGCACAGACCCAGCATTCATGAGACCAACCCCATTGAAGTGTGAGGGTAGTGCACAAATTTGTGAGCACTTTTATGACAGTGCACCCAGTGGTTGCTATGGAACCATGGTCTACATGGTTAAAGCAGCCGCAGCATACTTTAACATCAGACAAATGTTTGAAGGAACTGACAGGATAGAGTGTAAAGTCAGCTAGGTGATATCAGAATGAATGAATAAACTGAAGGGAAATTATACATGTATCATTGATGTCAGTGCTGTATGGTGCCTGAAGTCTGGTGACTCACTCTGACTGTCTCCACCAGTTCATTTAAACCAGGAGTGAAGGAAGCCCTCAGTGAAATATCAGGATTCTCACCAGCTCATTTAAACCAGGAGTGAAGGAAGCCCTCAGTGGATGGTTTCAAAGCTGAGTGTCTCATGAATAATCAACACCAACTCATTTTACCCAGGAGAGAAGGAATCCCTGTGTGAGTTTGAAGTTGCTTCTCAGTGGATGGTTTCAGAGCTGAGTGCATCATGAATAATCAACACCAGCAAGGACAACAAAAACATGTGGACCTTATTGATGCCATTACAGACAGCATAGACTAAAATAGTCTCTTTTTCTGTTCACCTTATTCACAATTTCGGCAGCAGTGTCTACTATTAGAACCCTCTCTTCAGACATTTTTGTGAGTTTGTTGTACTATGTAGTATCACATACACTCTCTATATCAGTGAAATTCACCACACTCACATACTAGGTTGGTCACAGAATTAGCAAAACTGTCAGGTATGATGTTCTTTGTGAAATGTTGTACCCTTAGTATACAAAAACAGATCCACATTTCATATTTCAGTTTCTTCTAACACTTTGCTTTATGTTTGGAGTGTAATGAGTTGCTCTTATTCTCACTTTGAGTGACCTCACTTTAGGAACGTTTAGGGAACTATTTATCCCCAGGACCACACAATGCATTTTAGAGTCCTAAAATGGGTCTTTGGGCAGGCTTCTTGGCCCTATACGTGCTAGATGATATTTCTCGGATTCCACTGATGCCTGCAGCATCATAGCACATTGTCAGCTTTGAAGTTGACCTGGTTTGAAAGAAAAAATGACTGGCTGGAACCCTAAATATTTACTATCTGTGAAATGGTGTAAACTTAGGCGTGAGTAACATCTGTTTGGTTCGATGAAGGAGTTACCTTCTTTACATGGTCTTGAGCTAACACCAGGTAACATGTTAGGCGTTTGTTTTCCAGTAGTTTGTGTGTTTACTCAGACAGTAATAAGCATTCATTGAATTTGATCTTGTTAACCCATGAGTGATGGCAATGTCTGTTGATTGCTCATGAGTTATGTATCATAGTTTTACACTGAAGTGGTTAACCCATGAGTGATGGCAATGTCTGTTGATTGCTCATGAGTTATGTATCATTGTTTTACACTGAAGTGGTTAACCCATGGGTGGTGGCAATGTCTGTTGATTGTTCATGAGTAATGTATCATTGTTTTACACTGAACTGGTTGACAAATATTCAGTTGTCCTCCGTTCACTTAGACATTGTGTTGGTGATGCTGGTTTTCTCGAGGATATGAAATGATTTTTTTGTTCAAAGAACTTCATTCAGGCCTTGCCATGGATAGTACTTGAACATTACACATTTCTCTATGGTTGACACTGTTTAGTCAATGGCTGTTGGTTATCGTTAGATGTTGAAGTAAAATAATTTGGAGGAACTACCGTGGAACATTCTCCTATTTAAAAATTAGTTTACTTGCATCTAGTCAATGAGTAAGGGAGTAGGCATGCATTCACATTTATTACATACTCTTCAGTATTTCTTTTGTGAGGAATCCGAAATGCATTTAGTAAACTGTTGTACTGGTTTTTTCTTCCTTGAGGCAACATGGATGTTAAACTTTTTCCTTTGGCAAAATATAAAAAATTAAGAAAAATTGAGAAAAAAGTTTTCTTTTCAAGGGTAAAACTGTCAGGTATGTTGGCCCCCCACAGAAGTACAATAGATAGTGACCTCTTCAAAACAGGTGTTTTAACATCCATACATAATGTTTGAAGACCCTCCAGTAGGTATCACAGCCCTCTGCAAGGTATCAATGGGTATCTTATTTAGCACTCTTCATTTTGCAGGGTTCCTTCACATTTTTGCTTAAAATTGGAATTGGAATTGGCAATTCTCATGGCCTTGAAAGTGCTCTAGTGATCATTATGCGGAAAGTACTTGAATTTTGCCTCTTCTTTAGAAGTAAACACAATTATGCAGTGTTCTCTCAAAATATACTTATCTAGTTGAGGAAACATGCTAACAAAATACTTAAAAAATGCTTGATATTCTTGCTTGAAACTCTGATTACATGTTTTGACACCCCATTGTAATGTGTTATAAAAACTTGATCATGACTGGGTCACAGTTCTCTAGGATTCATTCTTTATTTGTAACAGACTGTCTCATGAATGACCAGAGACATGACTGGATTATTTAAACAAATATGGGTAGACAGGCTGTTCGTTTTTTTTCACCCTGAAATAATTTTTTTTTTTTTTGTAATTTCAGAGGCTGACAGTGAAAGAAATTTGTTGTTTTATTGTATCTTAGTATGTGTGCACCTGCAGTGTATGCTATACAATCTTTAAGATTGATGTTTGAAAGTTTTGCAAAATGTCTTCCTCATAATACAAAAAGCTGAAGCAGAGAGATTACTGTAACTTGCTTTAGTCAGTTTAGTGTGTCTCTTGAGGTGACCATCATGTTAGTTAACACCTATGTGTAAAGTGACCTAAAGCACCAGTATTAATAGCAGTGAAGACAAAATGGTATGAAAATGAACAAATTATTATTAAACCTGCATTAGGATATTCAGGGGGGCCTCCTTCCCCAGTTTTCCCTTCGTACTGAAGTAACCAGTTTTGATAATATATGTACATATTGGAAGTCGTCTCATTGTTGTGCAAAAAAAAAATGTTATTGGCAACTGAAATAATGAAAATGAAAAGTGTTAAATTTGATGGCACATAATTTGTAAAGATCTGGGGCTGTGGGGCAGGGTGCATTGGGGGACTGGTGTGGGGAGAATCAGGTTGGTGAAGAGGTTCATGTGGTATCTCTCAAAGGAGATGAAAATGACCACTCAGTAACACAAAGAAAATGTATGTGAAATTCTCAACCCAATGCAAAAAAAAATCGTCATCATATCTTTTTATGTTGTTGAGATACCACCATTCTTATCAATTACAAGGGTGTCACTATGGGTGTAACTGCCTTGTATATGGTAAGAATGATGATATCTCAAGAATAGACCAAGATATGAATATCAGGTTTACTTTATAGTCAGTGTATGTTAATGTCATAATTTTTATCTCCTTGAAGTTAACTGCATTACTGAACTGAATGAGGGGAAGAAATGGTAAGGAAAGGTTACTCTTCTGTTAAGCCATCTCTTGAATGAATATGTCTTGTGTATGATCGAAAGCTGCTGGTTCTTTTGTCGTATGTTACAGCTCTTAGCAAGTAATGTTGAGTTCTGTCAGTGAAAAGTGAAATGACCTTCAAACAAACCTGGGCGGGGTCTTGTTGAATTGGTTTCTACCAGTCATTCATTGAATTCGCTTCATCTACAGAAATAATTAATTAGCAATGTCTTTTTCTTTGTGACTGTTGCATTGTGCAGGCACCATGAAAATGGTTGAATTGCTGCTCAGAGGAGATGAAAGCATACACAAGATAAGCTCTAAGAGCAGAGGTATTTTAAAAAAAATAAAATAGTTAGGAAAAGTGAATTGTTTGTTAAGATCAAATACATTGCACACTTAATATGCAGAAATGGATATACCAACAAAATGAGTATCTTTTCTACAGGGTAGGTAACTGTATGGAAATAAAGATTGGTATTTCTGTAGAACTCTTTTTTTTTTTTGAAATAGTATCCAGGTTTTTTACTTTGAATAGGCTTTTATGAGTTTCTTATTGCCGCATTGAATAATGCCTCAGTGAATGTTTATACTGTTTGGTTACACTTTCAAAATGTGCCAAAAAATTCTACTCTCCTTTGAAATTATGTGTTTTCTGTAGAGTAAAATGCAACCAGGGCTCCATCAAAACTTGGTGACTGAAGCCCCAATCTTGTGTCAAGCTTCAAGACCTTTTATGGAAAATGCATACCAGAAAACCTTGAATGCATGTATAACTTGTGATTTCGTAATAGCATGGCATGTAATGTCAATTAAAATAAGTAGTAATGGTCATGATGAAACTTTTTGACGCCCATAAGGTGCGAAGCCCACAAGCTGTTCTTGGGGTTGGAGACTGTGACCTCAGGTCACAGGCCCATTGTGTGCTACACCGCTGGAGTGAAAACAACCACTGTACTGTACTAGGTGCGCCAGACGCCAATTATGTTGTTTTCACTCCAAAGCATCATTTGCGGAAGTGATGTTTATCCGACCCCAAGAATAGCTTATTAAGCTGGTGCCTAAGTTTTGTGCTCAATATAACTTCATCACCTTTTGATAATATTATCCTGACACTAGTGATTTTTGTGCCAATTTTAGAAGAAGATGCCTGGGTTGCTGGCATTTTGAAATTGTACATATGTTATTTAAGAGAACAATTACAGTGTAGAATTGGTAAGTTCTATGTGTGTTGTA
>JAAAJZ020998131.1:0-10452 GCA_010015985.2 Actinopyga echinites | reverse complement strand
GATCGACCACCTTTAGCAGAAAAAAACCACAAGTTTGACCTCTGACATTTGACATTGGCCTCAATTTTGTTCCTTAATGTATAGCTCGTGTCTCTCTAGGAATTGCATTACCTAGTGTTTTCTATAAGATGTTACGTTGAAAAGTCCAACATTACATAATTTGACCTTTGATCTTTGACCGTTGACATCGTCAGGATGCGAACCTTGAGTTTTCACCAAGGTACACCTGCCCACCAAGTTTCGCGCTCATTGGGGTACCAGCTTAGGGACAGTCATCTCCCAACGCAACCACACACACACTTCATCTTGCAGGGCCAAGGAAGTACAATTACTATCTCATCTCCCCCATACATACTGTATGGGAAGATGAGATAATGAATGAAATGTGTGAATAAATAGATGAATGAATGAATAATTCAATAAATGGTGAAATAAATACACCTATATAATGTAGAATAAAGAATTTATCTGTGTGTTTACCATTGTCCCTCTTACTTTTTATAGTGTTTTAATTCACCACATGATGAACTTGAACGTACTTCAAGTGTAAAGTTATTGTGTGTAAAGAATGTCGACGTTAATTCCATTAACTGAAAAACTGACCCTCCATCTGTTTTGTAAAGCAGCAGTTACGCGATTGCCACCCAGGATCAATAGAACGTCAATAGTACGACTATTAACTTGAACAGAAACAAACAGTTCGTCAACAAGTTGAAGCTATGATTGACCGTTTTCAACCATTTTGTTAACATATATGTATTTGCTGACATAGGCCATTAAGGTACTTGCAATTTCAGGGGTTTATCTTAAGGTTTGTAATGAAGTATCCTCGTGTAGTTTACGAATATGCTAATTATGATTGAATACTAGAAGAATGACGAGACAGTTATTGCGTCATCGACTATTGTTAATAAACTGTCATTCCTCTGTCCCCGTTATTTCGTACAGTATGTCTAAAAATCAAAATAAGGAAATGAGATGAAAACAGATTCAATGTACACTCTTACTGTTTCAGGCTTTACTAACGTTGCTGTTTATAATACTGAATACAAGTTTTCGTTGTTTCAACTCTCTGATGGGTTTTGTTTTTTTCAAATGCCATTAATTTTTTAATCACAGTTTTATTCTGAGACAGCCTGCAAAGGCATGTATATAAATAAATGATATCTCTCAAGGGTATTGATGAACGCAAACTTCATGTTAAATGAGGGTATAAACTGATTTTTCCTGTAGTTAGCCATCATGGCTTATCTCAGCCCTCTCTTCATGTCAGGAAGATAATTACTTATTAATCAGAGTAAATCGCTTAGACTAGGGTTTTGATTGAAGTATCCAAACAATGTGTCCTCCTCTCACGTGAAATGAAAGATTCATGCAGATAAAGACAACTTCATATGCCTACAAAATTTCCAATTAGAAGCACGTATAAGGTTAATCTTGCCTTCTTGTCATTTACGGAAACAGACCGTTCGCGCTATGAACAATTTACAGCCAAACAAGTAGTAGGACACCTACATCATAACATCTGAAGGGTGCCATGATGAAGGTTTGTTTGTTATCAAAATGTATGATTCATTTTGGTTTGCTACATATGTTAATAAAAGGCGATTCATACGTTTGTCCAATTTCAATTCCATTTCAAGACGAAGGCAATCTATGGTATCATGATTGTGTTGGTGAACACAATATCCCAATATAGGAAGCACAGATAATTGGCATACTATGTATACATCGGCATATAACGTAATAACAATTTTAATCTCAAGTTTTGGTGCTGTTCAAAGACCAGCTCCCTAAAGCCGTGAAAACCTTTCAGTTAATCTTTTTCACAGATTGAAATATTGATTTATCTCATACAGAGACGACCGGGAGTGTATTACTGATCATTTCAAAATTCAATCCTCCCTCCATTTTTGTCAAAAAGTGGTGGGCAGAATCTGTAGAAATATTCCGGCAAATTCCGCCTAAAAAGTTTCTTTATTCATAGGAATTTTGCTTGTAAAATGACATAGAACATTACGAGATGCATTACGGGACTATTTTTCGGCGCCCTACGCGAGCATTTTTTTTCTGGTTTCGTTAGATATACAAAAACGAGTTTCCGTACGACAGCCCGGGTACAATGATCGTTCCAAAGCCCTAGGGAACATGCATCACTATCTACTGTTCCTCACAAAGCCTACTATATCATCAGTCGGTCGGTTATTAGTCAATCCGAGTTTAAGTTGTTCAAAAGTGTCAAATATTAAGGTTCTTTGTAGTGTTAGTGAGCGTTCAAATTCATTTGAAGAGAGTCGGCATTACCCTGGATGCACATAATCTAAAATACCCCAGAACTTCCGGGAGCATCGCCCACAGGACCCCACCAGGGCCGTCGGAATTGTTTGGTCAGTCGACTTGGGAGTCAACTGCCAACCTCCCTCCACCTTCCGGGGAAAATCCTCGCTTCGCACCTGGTCACGCCTTTTTTTTAGTTTTGGAAAAACATATCTTTTGTAAGAAAGTCAGTAGAGAAGTACATGCCCCGTTTCAAGCAAATTATACATAAGAATTGGAAGCGGGGTCCTCGGGGATTTTCAAATCTTTAAACTGGGAAAAATGCAAGATCCGGCAGTCCCACACCAACGGTCGCATACACAATTGAAGTCAGCCCCAAATAGTGCATTAAATCCCAAATTTCTATACGCAATACGACGTAGTTTGAATATTTTTACATCAAAAGGATTAAAAATGATATTAATATAATATTAACTACTGTAAATAGACCAAAATGAATATTTTCTTTTATGCCTTAAAGCCGTTGAAAATTTCACAGCCTAACATATAGGCTAACGTACATTATATGCACAGCGTGTAGCAGAACAGTGTGTAGCAATAGTTCAATTGGCATCAATTGTACGCGACCATTGCCACTCCAGGTAATATAATAGCTCCATGGAAAAATGCGACATGAAAGTTGCTAATAAGACAGAAAATGAAGACGGACGGAAAGCACAGAAACTGAGGTTCAAAATTTGGAGGTGATGGCTTGTAATGAGCATGACGAGAGGGTGTAGCCCCCTCACGAGCAGGAAACTGTTTTTTCGAGCAAACTTGGAGTAAACTTTTCGGGCGAAATGCTCATCTCCACATTTTCTGCTTCATCCCCACCCCCTTCCCCATAAAATATCAGTACGGTTACGAAAGCATGGAGAAGAGGAGACAAGTTGAACCTCCGTGGCAGGACATGAAACCGCTTCATCTCCCTTCCTTCTAAGTGAAAGCTTAAGTGAATCCAGAGTTGCTTTTGATTCAAAAAATGTTTGTGAGTACATTTTGGTATATTTTTGCAGGTCTTTACCGATTGAAGTAATGACCATGTCGATTTTGGAAGACAGTGTTGTCAGCGCAAACCGTTTCATTAATAATTGAATACACTAAGGATAAACCGTTTCCGTGTCTGACTGTTTGATTCGCTTACCAGCAAGAGATATTTGAATGAATAAATCCCATCTCACACTATTCCTGTAATATTTATTCTCCGAGAAGGAATGTCTTATACATCCTTTGTTAATTGCATGTTCGCCAGGGAGATGACTTTGGTCAGGCCTGTCGTTCCTTCCATGTTGACAGATACGACTTATCAAGCCTTCCAGAAACTGGCCGTGCCGTACCGGATGATACGCATATATAAATTTTCATTACCCTTTTTACCTCAGGTGGGAGGCACTTCGAGAGGCATAAAAATGTATAAAGCAATCAGAATCATACAGTGGTGCTATTAGTGAGTGTTCGATATACCATGTGCACGCAATTACTACACGTGCAAGGATTTACCGGATGGGAATTGTCGGTATCTATCACGTCACCTACGGCTACCATAGCTGCGCTATTAGGAGTCAAGGATGCCATAGCTTACAACGGAGAAGTAAGTAGAGCATACGTTTTCAGAGCTTGAAGTGTCAGATACACCTCGGTGTAGGCGGTTGACCGCAAGCGCCAGTAGCCATGAACAGGGACCGGAATGGACGTACAACAACCACTCCGAACGCTTGCCAAAGCTCATCAAGTGTACACCCTACAAACACCCTGGTCAATTTGACGCAAAAATGGATAGGGACGGAGCCAACTCCAAATTATTGGGTCAAATAGTAACCCAAATCTTAGGTCACATTTGACCCAAATCGCGTTGTAATTAAGCCCAAAGTTGGATCAGTTTCATCGTGACACATGTGTTTTCATAGTGTACCTCCAACATGGCAGTGTAAATTTACAAAGTATGACGTCACGTGACAAGGGTCTGTAGCGTTAGCGTTTATTGCAGCATCCCTGGAAACAATTGAGTTTCAAAATAGTGTTTCGTACTAGTGATCTATAGCAACATCATAACTCCGTGTCATCCATGGAAGAAGAGAGGGAGGGAAGGGTGATGGATATGAATGTATAAAATTGCAGAAAAATTAGGCATTGGTATAGTTAAATTCTATTTAATATTATGATTACTCATTGCAGATAACCTTTCACGCTATTGCATGGGATGCTATGATATTTGCATAAATTGATTGCCAGTTGTATCTTCATTTAGTAAGCCCTTGCTTTTAAATACAGCTAGCCCCATTTAATGAAGGAACTGATGCAATTTTTAGAATGTGACATATCAAACAGGCTATTAAATAGTCCACCTAATCCGAATACCAGCAAGTTCCAGCTCCAGTAATTTCAATTAATACCAGTTCCCAGCCCTGCCCAGGTAAAGCATATCTGACAGTTCATTGCTGTAAAACAAACTTTTATGTTCCTTCATACGTAAGTGACTAATTTGGGACCCACAAAGTTATATAGTTGACTTAGTGTGATCTTTCAAACATCCAACGATGAGCATCATTTTACCTCGCTGGTGAATATTTTGGGTCAAAATTGATATATATCGCTCATCATTTTATTGTATACCTCTCTAAGAGCAGACAGACGAAATTTCGTTTTGAGTAATTCAAGCTTTTGAAAGAAAAGAACGAAATGAGCAGTCAGCAATGATAGTGTCAGGCGCGTGTCCAAGGGGGGCCCGGGGGTCCGGACCCCTTGCTCGCGTCGACCGTAAGATTTTTTAAAAGGTTAAATCACAAAACTTACTAAAATGTCACAAAATGAACCAGAATATACCTATCCTCAGACTTAATTTTTCACCCAGAGATATGCTAAAACCCCGGAGCTTCCGGGGGCTTCTCCCCCTGGACCCCCACCGCCAGTTCTTGACCCCCCATCCAGTTCTAAAAAAAATGCAGTTTATATTTTTTTTTTATTTTTTTTGTAATGGAACAACAAAAATTTACTTCAAATGAGGTTAAATATTACACCAGATTGCATCTGAGGGTACTTAAATATTGAAAAATTTCTCAAAGGGGAGGGGAAAACCCGACTTAACCCCCTCCCCTTAGACCCCTCCCCAGGCCGGCGATCAGGCACTGTAGTCTGCCCCCTCCAAACAAAAATTCTGTCCGGGCCAGTGGGTCAGAACCTCCCGTGCTCAAAATCCTGGACACGCGCCTGAGCCCCCCCCCCCCCGCTTCCTACGCCCTTGGGACAAAACAATTTACTGAAGCTTCCGACCAAGGCTTCACTGGAAACATTTGACAATGACAGTGACAGTGATATAAGTACGTTAACTGAGATCCGCAGGTCAGCACGCCAGACTGCCAGGTGACTATCATCCCCTCCTGCGACGGGGACAACAAGTCACCGAAGCCTCCCAAAATCAGTCTCCTTCAACCACACAGCCTGCCCTGGACACAGCATCAAGTGATGCTCCGACTAGCAGCGGCGCCGTTTTTATAAATCTCTGGATCCCTGTTCTTGCAACTCACCGTCTGACTGCAAACATGCGCCACCAGAAGTTTGCATGTGTAGTTGATTAATTTGACGGGCAACTAACGAACGTCTGTGCCATGGTAGATAGAATCAGTACATCGCAAAACGCTCACAGTAGATCGCCAAACGGTCTGCATACGTCTCATGCCCAGTCGCAGTTCAGGCTCCAACCGTGCTGCAAAAAATTCGTCGCCGTTCACCGAACGACGTAGCAATACGCAGTGCGATTTGCCAATAAATGCACATTTCGGTTTGCAGACCATTCACAGTAGGGGTGGGTGGGGTAATCCCGAACGCGGGGCAATGGCGAACACCGTCACAACTCGTCACTGATAGCAGACGACGCTATTCCACTTACACTTCCCACTAGCTACTCGGTCGATGAATACATTCAACGCGCAATTCGGACAAAATTTCTGCTTCATCTCGAAAAACAGGCAGATTATGGGTAAATGTCTCCTTTGACTTTTCGGCATACGTGTTTGAACTGAACGTTAAAGGTACATATACTGAAATATTTATTTATCGTAATTTTTCTATAAAGTCGACAATGTTTCCCCTCAAATGATCAGGGTGATGATATGCACTTAAAATCCTAACTGCTTGTGTAAAAAACAGCAGGTGTGATAAAACCATTAATATGTGTGAGGGGTAATGGCGAAAAACATATATGTTGTGTTGTCTTTGAGATTCGAATAGGCCTATCTCTAAATAGGCCACAAGAATTTTAAAAATGATATGCAGCTAAGTCTATTTCAGAGATTCGAACAGGACTATCTCTAAATAGGCCACAAGTATTTTAATAATGATATGCAGCCAAGTCTATTTTAATATAAGTAGATGTATTGTATATAAAAGATCTCTTATTTTTTACCTGATGTCCGTTCGGCATTGCCCCCAAGGCGTAGGGTATTGCCGAACGACGCCATTTTACGTTTTTAGTTGTTACGTCACACATAAAGTTACTCCATGCGTGGTTGTTGATATATACTTAGTATTAGTTATAAGTGTTCTGTTAATACTTCTAACTCTTCCAAATGTTATTTTGTTTTCCTCTAATTAACGTTTAATAAAAAGTGTTTGGCATTACCCCACCTTCCCCTAATGCATACACAGCCTACCTCAACTCACATCTAGTTCTGAATACAGTACTTCAACATGACTCAAAAATTTCATCCCACAAATGTTTCATTGTGTTCTTCTCAATCATAGTTTGGTTTCATACATATATTATATCCTGAGAGTATAACGTAAGTGGGCAAACCCCATTGTCCGACCAATTTCCCTGTGATATTACTAAGCTACAGTACATGTAAATCTTTTCCTGCATGCATTCTTCTATATGATCACTCATTTTTCAGCACACTTTGCATGCAATCTGTACAGTTTTGTCATAGATCATTTTATATGGGTACAGTATTTGCTGTTAAGATCATGAATCATTTCAATAATCATTTTATTAATGAGCATTTCATTGAGTATGTTGTAAATAACTAGAGAGGTATCCAGATTTCAACAATAAAGATCATTCATGATCATCAAATTTTTCATTCATTGGGCAGGTGGTTGGATACGATACTATTGAATTGTTCTTCCCAAAGGACTGCTATTTTTGTTCATATTTTTGTCCATGTTCCTAAATTTTTTCCAGCAAAGCACTATGTAATTCCTAAAGTCAATACATCATGTTTAGTTTACTGACATGCAAAATTAAACATGCACCAATCCCCTTACGCAGCAAAAAAGTAGCAATTGAAACAAGATATTGTTTGTTGTATTAACTTGCTTACAATTGGTTGCTTTATAATGTGTCATCTATATCAATTGTCAAGAACTTAACTGCTTTTATAGAACCACCTCGAAAAACAGACCTTGTAAAATAGTTCAGTGACAAATTTCCATCATACCTGCGGGGTGTTTCATAAACAGTTACGATCGATCTTAAGTTTAATTGCTAATGCAAAAAGCCTATGCAAATCGAACTTAAGATCGATCTTAAATCTTTATGAAACAGGGCCCTGGACACATAAAATAATTTACTGCCTCACCTGCTTCTCCACACAATGTTAACGCAGCCACGTGTGATTCTTCCAATGCACTTTCATACACTCGGAGGTCGCTTAAAGCGGCGTTCCCATTTTTAGAGAGAAGTTCATTCTCAGCACCAAGAACAAAGTTTCTCATTGCAGTCGGGTATTCTATGTTGAATGTAGACGAGCTGTATTCTGTCACTGTTTCTTTTAAAACCCCATCGATGTAATAAGAAATTCCAACAAAAGGTGTAATTGATATGACTACGAATTTCCAGTCATTCAGTGGGAACTCGGATTTGTCCACCACAGCGTCCCAAGCTTTAAATCGAGTCTTTACTCTTATCATGAAATCTCCATTGCTAGCTAGCTGATAAAAGGCTAACCCTTTGGATGTTTCAATCTGGCTTCCAGTTGATATAAAATAAGCGTCATCTCCCCCAGATACGGCTCTAGGTTGGAACCAAAAAGTAAAAGTCGTACCATTCTCACAGAGACTAGCATCCGTTATGCATGAAGATGAAAAAGTTCCTAAATTAATATTCATTGATCCATCCAAGATGGGGCTACAATGTGCTGCCACTGAAGGAGGAGCATCGGTGAAGAGGGCTGGAGTAGAGGCTACACCGTCTGCACCAGTTGGAGAAGTGGACAAGAAAGTACTTACTGACAGACTTCCACAGTCGGTGGTAAATTCATCGGTAAGAATCGAACGTCCACCGAGCTCCCAATGGTAATCTGGGTAAACACCTGTGAGGAATATTACAATGTTTGATAACATAGTCCATGTAAGCTACTACAGTTCTTCGCAAGACTTACTTCATAATCTTCTAAGCAACCACAGTGATGAAAAGCAACCCCAGGCTTGTAAATTGCAACTTTATCTCAGGGTGGCTTCAACTTCAACATTTTTACTTAGATTTGGTTTCTATTGAATTTAAAAGGTCAGATAAGGTGGGGAAATATTCCTAACAGTGCCATCATATGAAACACCTGCTTTAAAGTGACCTGCCAGGCACAGACCCACAAATCTCCTGACTGTAACCCTTATAGATCCAAATGCCACTGACTTCACCTGGTTAGCCAGGGAACCACTCAATGTCATGAAAATCAGGGGCAAAATCAATGCAATCTACAGGTAATACTTTCAAATGACAATTTTTACAAATAGAATGTGTTGATGATGATATATTTTCAGGGAAAGCGGTCAGAATATGAAAAATAAAGGCTTCATCATTTCAGAAAAAATGAGTGATATCTGATTTCACTGTGTGCGTTCCTGTAAATAACTCAGTTTAAAGATACTTCACACTAGCCAAAACCGCTCTGTGACAAGCAAACTGCACATGAACCTCTCCCGAAACAAAATATACTTCAAACGCTACCTTAAGAAGTCCTTCCACTTGTATGAGAACATCAGACTTCAGAGAAAATATTGGAACATACTTTAAAGTATTGACTGAAGGTACCAGACAAATTCTCTATGCATTGACAATGTAAATTAAAACCTTTCATCTTTCTTAGATTCAAGCTATAAACTTTTGATTTGTAGTCAACTCTTAAAAGTAAACATTTAAATTGTCGATCAGTACACATTTGCCAAAATTTCAAAGTCACAATATTTAAGCAAAAAAAATCATTCACATAATTTATTGTTTGTTGGCCTAATTACATACCTGTGTAATACGGACAAGCGTATCTCACTTTGAAATCTGGGCAATTTGCCCCGTACACAGTTTTATCACAGTACAAGCCTTCCTTGGTACAAATGTAAGGGTATGTCAGTTGAATATTAGTGACATCGTACCACTGCTGATCGGCTACAGTCCGACATTCTGCAAATAGTGGGAACTCACACAAACCAGCACAGCCCTGTATGGAGCAACAAAGTCAAGAAACATTTTTTCCCCTTTCTCAAGAGTTATCAGAGGGACCTCGGTTTTTACAATGCACCTGCTGAGGTAAATTTATGTTCAAGAATTTATGTTAACAAATGCAGTTTTCATGGGCCTGAAATGTAGTTTTCCTAGACCTGCAAGTATTACTATGCATACTTCGAAATTCTTACTCTCAAATAAGCATTTCCCAGTATGCATAACACAACTTGATTTGGGAAAAAATATCTCCTATTAAATTTTTTTTTGAAAACAATGAGTTGTCAGATGCAAACTGGTTGGTTCTGAATGAGGTCAGGAAAATATGGGATTTTCTTTGTCCGAGATCGCTGAAAATGGCACTGGTTTTTGTCAAATCTAAGTTTAGTCATAACAGTACTACTGCCTTTCATCTTTGTTCAATCGATATGAAATATCAGAAGTGTATAGTCTTGGAAATGGCAAAAGTAGGCTACTATTGGACTTCAAGTGCACCTTAAGTCTAGAATTTTAAGAATATGTTTTAGAGCTTGCAAAAAGAATCCTACTTGTACAACTCCCATAGTCGTAGCTTGTTCCGTTGCTGAGATATTAAATGTTGAAATTTATTCACTTAAATCCAAATAATCCATTGCGCAATAATTTGTGAGATTCTTCTTGTACAACTCACATTACCTGCTTTGTTTCCTTTTGAAATTAAAAAA
>JAAAJZ020997063.1:0-10458 GCA_010015985.2 Actinopyga echinites | reverse complement strand
CCCAGATGAAAACTGAAACCGAAAAATAATAATAAAAATTGGAGAAAATTTTATGCCCCCCATTCCCAACATTTGCCCCCCCCCCCCCTTAAAATGTAAAGCTGGATACGGGCCCGTCCATGGCCTCTGGGGTGAAAACAAATTGCAATCACCAGTGGGCACCATTTGGCAACCCCACACCATGACAGAGTCAGTACTGCATGCTCTGAAAACAAATACACAAGTTTCTACCATTACATTTATTCAAGATATATATGCAGACTGTGTGATGCTAAAGTTACTCTCTTAGCAAGCAGAGATTTGTCCACTGACCTTTCTCATTATTTGGATTAGTACTTCTCCAGCCAATTCACGAAGTCAGAAATTTGTTCAGTTTAAGAAGGCAGCTCATTTTCCACCTGGGTTCTGTTTATTCATGCTAAAATTTTGTAGGACAATAAACCCACCTCAGTCTCCCAAGCATACACCATAAAATATTAAACTGAAGATGGCTATCCTTGTTTTATGACTTTATTGGTGACCACTGAGAAATGAAACCCAAGCATGTGAGGCCAGCAGGATGTTTGTCACATAATCGAGTGTAAAATTGAGTCCAACCTTATATGGATATGGCTCTTTGTCAGCTGAGACCATGAGGGTGTTAATGACTCAATTGTGCTGCATTTAATTACACCAGTGAGGGCACTCTTGTGGAGGTAGTGGGGTAAAGTCATCTCCTTGTTTACAGCGTAGCCTGCTGAAAGTGATTGAAGGCAAAAGAGCATTTATGAAAACTGGGAAAGCTGATTTATGGTGTACCTGTGGGAATGGTAAGGTTCAAACAGCACAATCATAATGAGCTCAGATACTTCTGGATATATAACTACATACATAGATGTTCATTGGAACTTACATAATATACCCTTAATTTGATCATGCAAAGTGATCCTCTAGTGTTGGGCAATATATCAAAACTAATTATCATGATAATATTTTGGCCTGAGGATACTAAGTGTAAAATTCAGAAGTTAATGTAATTTCCTATGAAAAAGTTAAAAATTTGTTACAGGCCTAATGATGTTTTGTGAAGGGACAGTGCTAAGTTCATTTTCTGAGAAGTGCCATGTTTTGCTGTTTTTAGAAAACAGACTTGTAAACAAAATTTGGATGTAAACTTCTGTTTTCGGTTTTGTTCGTTTTTTCATTCTTCAACAGTACAGATCTGAATTAATCAAATAATCGTAACAAATCTCTAATTAGGGGATTTTAATCTATGCTGTAGTCCGTTAGTATCAAAACCAGTATAGCTACATTCCATTGATTGCCCTCATACTTGACAAAGTAGTGGTTGAGGCTGAAAACATACTATATACAGAACTGTTATACTGTCAGTAAGATATATTATTTTCAAAACCGCAGAACATTTATGGTCTTTTTAAGTCTTAGTCTGGTGTTAATTATACTTGTGTGTGATGTTGTAGGTCAGATTAAACCTAAGTATCATACCCTTGGGCAGGTAACCTTTGATCTTTGTGTGTACTTACAAGTATTGAATAGTCCAGTTTAATTTAGTTCCTAAAACAGTCAAGTTTGCATTGGTTGAAGTTTTGATTAAATTTCTCACAAATTAAATTGGAGGATGATTGCATGTTTTACCCTGAGGGTACCATTGAGGGAGACAGCCTTCTTGATGTTTCCCCTCCGCCACCTGCCATACCCTCAGGCCAGAACAATATCATTGTACTGTGCAGAAGTAGATTACTGGACTAATTACTAACAGTGGTTCATTGGTCTGTGAACTTGGCATGCTTAGTATAGTACAGTAGGGCTAGTCAACATACAGTATTGAAGCACCACATTGGTGCTGTATTGAAGCACCACAAATTTGTTCTGTCAAGTAATGTCCAGCATTATTGTTGCATTTTATGTACTGTAGAATGGTCAACAACTTAAAACAGTGAATTCTGGGCTTTAACAGAAGGGGCAAGTAACAGGAACTGGTCAGGATTAGGGCTTCCTTGAATGAGCTGTGTAAATGATGAAGGACAAAGGATTCAGGTCATCACATTTTCATGTTTTGTTCAGATGTAGCAAATTTTTAAAGTACAGTAGATTAATTGAAACAGTGTAGGGTACACCTCATTTTCAGAGTGGTTTGTATTTCAAAAATCTGCTTAACCAATAGATGCAAATTTCACTTCTTTTCTCTTTCAATTTAAAATTTCAGTTATGCTGGAAAAGAGGGTCTGGTTTGTGTTCCCCATATTAAGTTTATGCACGTTCATTACCTTTAGATCATGTATCACAGTCAACTCTGTGGCTGGATCAAAGTTTTTAATGTGAACACAATCGGTAGATCAAGTGACCCCGGATCTCCGGCTTATTCCTTCGTTGGCATAAGACAGGCCTACATTGAACCGGTTTCTTTGCCGTGCTACATGAAGAAGGTACCGTCTACTAATCAGCAATGCATTTGGTAACTGCCTAAGTTGTAGTAAAACTCTCAGAATCTTAAGCAAGCTTGCCAACACAGCAATATTTACCTCCATATTCAATAAAGAAAAACTTGATAATGTAGTATTGATAGTTTATACCTTACGATCTTTGCAAAGATATGCCGTGGAAATAATGCAAGTGAATAGTGCTAGATGCTATGTGTAGTATGCAGTAGCGAATAGCCTGTATACACGAACGCACATGTGTGTTTGTGTGGTACGTACGTATTCAGTACGTGACGAAATGGCAGGCCTACTTGTAAGCACTGGTGATCTTTTCACGCTTGCACACTGTGTTCATATAGCAGGTTGATCTACCGCGCTTACTCAAATGTGGACACGTCTCTGGATCAAGTTGAGTTACAACCATGGGGCAATAAAACCATGATCCACCATTCTCACTTAAATCGGAATGCAGCCAATGGAAATCTCTTCGTAGGTCATTGAGATACCTTTCAGTAGTTGGTAATCACATTTATGCTCTCACAGAGGACTTAATTCATCCTAGTTTGTCTGTTGTTGTGTTTCTTGGTCAAGCTTGGATGATACAATAGGTACAGTCTGTCCGCAGCTGCTCGAAAAGGGCTTCTTTCTCTTACATTTTATGCATGACGTTTTATGACGTCACAGGCTTTTGAATACTAATGAGCTGAAAACAATGATTTTCGAAAGCCCATATCTCTGCCACTGTGAATAATTAAATTATCGCAACTACATAAACTGGTAGAAAAGACATCAAAAATGCTCTTTTCATGTTTCAATGTAGATTAGATTCGTAAAACTGTGAAATTTAGGCAACTTTCGTTAGAACGAAAATCTGGTTTCAAATGCTCCTTAAAATGGCCTCGTATAAAATAGTGACTGGATAACACCAATCGATTTTCACATAGGAAACAAGGAAATTTTGTTTTCTATCCATTAGTACCACTTTGGAACATTTATATCTCCTCAAAGAGTCAGGTACTCGGGAAATGCGCTACGATTCCATTTAGGCGCCGTAAAACTGCACGTACGCTGTGGGCCTAATTACTCGAAATACAACGTCAGCCCACGGGGCGAGTTTCGAAAGTCATATTGCATTCACCCCTGTCCATCTCTAAAGCAATGTGATTACTTATTTGTATCAACCAATATAATCACACAACATAGTGGTACTTGTGACTCCTGTAAACTTTTTCTTTTGATTAACGTTAAGCCCTGCATTGGCCTACGTAACACTCCTAACAAACAGTACTGTATTTCGCGTAATTAGGCCTACAGTGTATACACAGTCACTGGAAATACTACATAAAATTTGGGGAATTGCAGTGTTGGCATTTGATGCATATTGAGACACACTATATAAGCACATGGCTGATGAAAATGAAAAAATGACCCCCTGATAATTGCAGGCTGGTTTGGGTAACCTTAACAAAGCAATTATCAGGCTTTCTTAATTATACTGAATGGCGCAAGTAGCTAATTCTAGTAAATGAATACAAAGACTCAACCATCCTCCTACCCCTCCCCCAAACAAACTAAAGCATTTTCCTTGAGGGAGTTTATACTGTAAGCATGAGGCAACTAATTTTGTTGTGAAAATAATGGGCAAGCAATTAAAACACTGGCCATAGTTTACATGCCTTTCTCAAGTTATTTCAATCCCTCTAACCTGCAGTTAGGCACTTACACCCAGTTGAGGGGTAGGTAACATATGTTTTATCTGTGTATTTTTCCCTCTCCATTGACTTAATTTTATAGCCCTTACTGTAATTTGTGGTGGCAAGTGCCACCAGACGCCAACTTAATTACATAATAGACAAAATTGCTCCGTTTAGGTTCATGATGCATTGCTAGTTCTCTCAAAAGGCATACATGTAGGTCCTACACATCCTTTTTTCCCACTGGCAGCTATAGGCTGCTGGATAATACTACAAACAATAAATCCATCAAGTGCAAGGAACAAATACCTACAATATGAATGTGTATCATATTGTAATCTTAGTTGCAAAAATCTACTTTAAACTCTCCTATATTCAGTGTAAACAGTACTGTAAGAGAAAAACAACATCAGAAAAGAAAAACATTAGAAATGATGCCCTTCAAGCTCGTCAGCCTACTGAACATCAGAAAGACAGGCCAATTCAGTGACAATAGGCTTAAAAGTTTGAATATCTTGTAAAAAATTCTGGGTGCATTCAAAGAATTTCAAAGGAAAATATTTTGGAAATCGTCACAGCCACTTCCTGATACTCAATAGTTGCCACTCTAGCACCACTGTGAAGTCAGCTTGTGGGACTTAGGGCCAGAGATGTTGTTAGTTAGTTAGGTGTTATTAAATAAGAAGCATGCTTTGAAAAAATTTCTGAATTTAATTTTCTGGGGGCATAACATGCCTCAGCGTGGATACTATTATTACCTACTATAGACCCTACAGAATGGAACCAAATTTAATAAGATTCAAACATGTATATGTACAAAACCCAAAAAGTTATAGTCTAAGTACTTTGCTGTATTGTGACACTCTATAGCACTCCTTGTTCACCACAGTGCAATGTGCTTCTTGGCAGAATGTGCAAACAAGCTTATTTTCAATAACCATATCAAATTGGGCATGCTTTAATATTACATAACTCCACACTAGTTTGGCTACTTTTTGTGGGCCTAGGAGAAACAATTAAGGCATGATACCCAGTGTCTTGACTCTAGTAGCAGCAGCATGACTGGATCCTCGAGGTCGACCGACTTCGGTCTAGCCTGGCTAGTTATGTTCATATTAATTGGCAAGATATTAAAGCTTCAGCGTCACTCTTACGGCTTTATTTCGGGTTGACTGCATGAAGATAGGCTAACGTTACTAGGCTAGTTAGTTAGTTAGGTAGTTAGTTAGTTAGTTAGATGAGGTTTAACGGCCCAGTTTCCAACCCATTGGTTTGGAGGCACCTCTCACTGCACATGGAACTTTGAACGGTTTGGATTGTTAAGTCCCAAGAATGCTAGTTAACTTAGCCTGGATGCCTGGGCCAATGCATACTGCAGGCACCTGGCCTGTTGTAATGCAATATGGCTATTTTAGCTGTTCCTGAGCTATCCACTTCCCTGGGTGCTGGAATTGATGTTGATGATAAATGTGTTGTATCATTGTAGTTCCCTGCTCTGGAGCAGGAAACCAGTATGCTTAGGCCTACCTCACAATTAATTCGGAGACTACGACTCAAACTTGTGATTTTTCTTGTTCTTACATTGTGTCGTGTACACAAATCTGCAATAATCGAATGCTAAAGTTATGACTTAGTCTCTTAGTCTAGCCTCAGGTGCCCACGTCTAGGCCTTGAAGAAAACAAAACTAAGTAACTTTTGTGTAACTAAGATATACTGTAGTCTGTGTAGGCCTATAGCTATAGAATGCCTTGTCAGACTCAGTCATAGGCCTAATAATATTACAAGCAAGAGTAGCTAGGCCTATTAAAACATTCAGTTAGGCCTACGCCATATGCCACCAAGGAAAGATTTTCAAGAAACGTGTCACTTAATTTTAGCCTTCGTCTTAAACAAATTTAGGCCTAGGCCTAATTAAAAACGATCGTTTCGAAAGTAGGTGGCTTGGCATACAGATATTGTAGTACTACTACCAGGCTACGTGTATCTATACACTGTACTTGTTAACGTTAGTTACACAGTACTGTACGGTACTTCATGTGGGTACCGTATACAAACTGTACAGTACAGCGTAAATCCCTTCGAGTTCGATGGATGATTACACCACAGTATGTAAATTAAACTAAATGATTTTGGTATTGCCAGAAAGCGTATCTTATCATCTTCAAACTTAACTACAAAAACAGAGAAATACATCACTCAAACAGTCAGGTACTCGCAAAGTATGACACCAGTTCTGAAAAGATGGAAAATAACTGCCTTACTTCAGCAGCCTTTTTTCGAAAGTTAACTTATAAAAAAATTAAAAAATCATGGGTTTCGTAGAAGAAAAATGATCAAAGAGTCTACGTGCTACGCCATGATAAGAAAAAGACAATACGTTATGCATTATTCAAATCACAAACTTGTATCTCATGTCAGTCATAGTTCCGCGAAATCACATTCGTCGAGCTCTTCCAGTAGGCGGGAATGTAAGAGAAGTAATCACGTGACCTCATTAACTCGGCTGTTGCGGACAGACTGAAAGTACATTAATCGTAACGCTTATAACTACTTGATGACGGTGGTCAAATGTATCTTTCATACTTTGTATAGTAATGATTTAGAGCTAGTAGGCATACTTTTCTATGCTGAGTAAATTGTACACAGTGAAATGGTGCATACAAGTGAACAGAGTGACTACTGGTATTTATCTCCGATTAAACTCTGCATAGTACACTCCCAGAAATGTCAGTTCACAAGACAGCTCTGGCTTACACTATTGCAGGACTGTCTCTGAGAGCTTACCATCTCGGCTATGTCAAGTCAGACATCTTTTTGTTAATCCTCAGTTTCCTCCCGGGTGGTAACCCCCTTTTAAGAGTAGTTACAGGCTCCTGTGTACAGACAGAGCCTAGCCAAAGGACTTTTCCTAAACACCTCTTTCAGAAATTGTTTGTGTAGAATTGACAGTTCTGTAAAGGAAAGAATAACATTATTTTTGGTCAATGTGTAAATATTGACTAGTGAGAGCATTAGCAATTACTGTTGGTCTTGCAGTAATCAGTAACAAGTTTAGTATCCACTCCAAACTGTATGACATTCTCAGTTGGGTGCTAGCTTATGGCCAAACTATTTAACTGATTTATTGCATGAAACCTCCCCACAATAATAGAAACAGCTTCTTGATCTTAGAAAATGCATCTCTGAAGATGTGAAATTTGTCAGCATTATTCAATTCTAAAGTACATATTTTTTACTGTATTTCAGCATTTTTTGGCATGATTTTTGGGCTAGTTCCTGTATTTTGGTACAACATGCCATCTGTCCAAGAGAATGGTTTTTTCCAAGGTTACAACGGAATAACATGGACTGTCATTGTACTTCAGGTAAGGGTATAAGTAGATGATTTAATGAAATTCAAAACTTACAAATTTTGGAGTAAATGGTATTGGTTTTTTAATTTGTAACACACAGACTAGGGATTGTGCGTAGGTGTTATTCACGATTCGCAGTAAATTGAAAGGTTAGTTTAGCATCCGATCAATTTTATTAAACCCTCGGTGGAGTAATTGAATTCTTTCATAAAAGAATAAACTGTGAACAAAGAAAGAATAAATTTCAGTCACAAAAATATGTACCAAAGTCCTAAAAACAATACAAAAACAGTGCCAAGAGACAGAAACAAGTATAACATTACAGAATATCCCAGTCAGGAAAGGTCTTAGCATTTGAAATGTAGATTACATCAAATGGCATTTAATATCCAATGAAAAAGGCAGTTGCATGTTATCCAAGACTAGTTCCCTTCTGTCTCTGAAAGCTTTAACTGCCACTCTTTCAAACTGGTTGTAGTGAGTCTGGCTGAAGGGCCTAGAACATTGACCAGGGCTATGGTATCTGGACATGAAGCTTCCCCTGTCCACGACTGGCAGATAGATTTCGCCAAAACCTCCTCAATCAGAAGGAGAGAGGATGAAAACTTCATACCTCATCTCACTGCCGAATCGTTGCTTAACAAAGAACTGCAAGATTTCTTCACTGACTGAGAGGAAAATCTACCTTTTGAGTCCATGGAATTTGCGGACTTAATTTCTCTTTCGCTGCACCTGGGATCGAAGACGGGTTAAAGGAGTCATTCTAGTCTTTTTCCCCAGCGTGAAAAGCCAAAGATTGCTTCCTTGGAAAAGGTCACCATTTCTTAATAACTTTTGCCGCAACATCAAATCTATCCATACATTCAGTGTTGACAGGCATCGCTGGTCTGTAAGAGGTAGATAGCTTGTTCAAAGAAAGTGTGGACTTCCTTGACGGTGGAACTTCTTCTGCAGGAGAATCCTGGAAGCCCAGTTGGTTAGGTAGGGCCTCTACAGCCCGTTCAAATGCTTCCTTCATAATTTCCATTCCCATCAGAGGTGGATCATCATCATACTCGAAGTCAGAAGAGCCATCTGAAGGTCTAACACCGGAAGGAGTCGGGCTCCTTCTCGGATCTGCTTGAGGAGAGCCTGGAAACCTTGTACCAGATTCAGTAGCCGGACAAAACTGTGGTGAAGAAGGCTGTGGCTGTGGTTGTGATTGAGGTTGAGGTTGAGGCTAATTCTGCAGTTGACTTTGTTGACCATACTGGCTCATAAGATTCTGGCCTGTAGCCTGGGTGAAGAGAGACAATAATTGGGATAAGACTTCTGGTGAAAACACTTGTTCCCTGGATCGATGATGCTTTCTCCTCCTAAGACGTTCATGGTCGCCAGAGAAATAAGAACTAGACAAACAGCATCATCTCTTTTACTTTTGGGACTGGGAAGGAGAATGGCCTTTCTCTGACTGAAAACCTTCAAAATCCCTGTTGAGGGAAGAGCCTTGGTCTGACGAGAAAACACCATTGGTCTCCTGAACAGATACCTCTATGGATTGATGTATGGTTTGATCCATGGTTTGATCCCTGGTTTGAACTAAGGTTTGATGGATAGAATGTCTGGTTTGACAGGTGGATTGCCCGGAGAGACAGACTCTCCAGTTTGACTGGTCTGATCACCGGTTTGATGGACGGAAGCCCTGGTTTGATGGCCTTGATCTCTGGTTTGAAGGGTGGAATCTCCTTTAGACCAGTTCTGAGTCACAGCTTGATGAGTGGTTTGCCAGGAAAGATGGGTTTGGTCCACAGGAGTGAAAACCAGAGAGTCCTTGTGTCCTGACTCTTGGGAATTCTGGTTGTCGGTCAGGTTCCTTCGAGTTACGGTCCATGGACCTTCGGACACTACTGGAGTTCTGAACCCTGGCCTGTTTTCCGTGGGCACTGTGGGAGTACTGAACCCTTGCCCAGATTGACCTTTCTTTCCTTCCTTCAGACTTTTTAGAGGATGAAGTGGAAGAGAACCGAGTAGTTTTCGACTTCTTCTTTTTAGGGATGGCCTTCCCTTTGTCCTCTGCCCGTTTTTTGATCTGATGCCATTCATTGGCAGTCCAGGATCTGCACACATCCTACATCTGGTTTTCTGAACATGAACGGCAGCCTGAACACAAAATGTGATGGTCCCAAGAGGTGAATTGACAGAACTTCTTACATTGATAACAACCACGAGAAGATTCAGGGTCTGTAAGAAAACATTGTTAAGGAAAACAATCTGAAAACAACTGGAGAAGATACAGTAACATCATATATGTAACGCAGCTAAAATGAAAACAGAACCTAACACAAAAATAGTAGCAGCATTAACATACACAAAAATACGTAAACATCTATATAAACCTAGAACATTGATAAAAACTGCCTAAAGGAAGCTAGCACAACAAACTAAGCAAGAAAAACAGTCCCCCAAGGAACAACGGTAACTGCGTCATACACTAGGGTGGGCACCAAAAATGGCAGGAAAGGGAAGCCCACCGAAACATCCCTCAAAAACTGAGAAAGGTCTAAAAACATCTGCAAAACCCACTACTAGCTCTAGTAAATGAAGGGGAACAATAACCACATCCTAACAGGAAGGAGAAGAGAAAAAAACCCACCAAAAAGGGGGAGGAAGGACTCCACCCAAATGCTTGATCGCGAAACTAGTACCTACAGTAAACCAATGGGTGAAAAATGAACCTAACGCTCGTAAGGTGGCTAGAATAAAACGTTAAAAACCTAAGAAAAGAAAGGATACTCATTGTGATCATGTATAGAAACTGAAGAAAACAGAATTCACTGATGAGAATAAGATGACTAAGATTTGAAAGAGAAAGAAAACTCTTGAACTCGAAAAACAAGAAAAACTCTGCCAGACAGAAACACACGTCTTCACTTAGACTAGGCAAAGAGAGCAAAGGACAAGGGCAAGGTGGCGCCCTTTGGGTATAGGTTATCCACTTTGCTATCAACTTT
>JAAAJZ020995966.1:0-10460 GCA_010015985.2 Actinopyga echinites | reverse complement strand
AAGGCATACTCATTATCTTATATTGCTGGAGCTTCCGGGGGCTTCGCGCCCTGGACCCCACCAGGGCTCTGCCCCTGGACCCCGCTAGGGGCCCTACGCGGGCCCCTGGACCCCACGCGTGCGCACTCGCTCTTCGCGTTCGTGGTGCACTTTCCTTGCACTAGTGACACTCCAATTCATGTCAGTCGGGGGAACCACACGTTGTGCCCCCCCCCCACCTCTGAAATCCTGCACACGCCACTGTTCATGTTGCAACATTTTCAGAGATGAATTGTTCAATTCTGCATCATAAATGCTTGGATAAGCAGTATTTTTGTTCTGAAACATCCTAAAAAGTATTTTTAAGGAAAAGGTAAGGACAATTGCAAGATGATGATGTTTTTCCAAAGAAAAGTTGAGTGACTGCTTATTCCCTTCAAGTAATGATTGCCCTTAATCATTGTAATCAGAAGGAAACGACTGGTCCAGGCTCCATAGATAACGTAGATTTCACCAATCCAGTTACCTTAGGTGTAAAGGTCAACTTGCAATGTGGAAGGGACTGAACATTTTTATCCAAAGTTTCTAACCTCAAGACTGCCCAAAGAAGACTGGTTTTCCGGAGAAAAGCAAAATGTAGCTCTGGCACCCACACACCCCTTTCAGTACGCTTCTGGTAGTTGCTATTTGAAGTAATTATCATTTTACACAACAATGGTCAAAGTTGAAGACAAATTTCCTGATACCATGCTGCTACAACAGAATTACTAACATGCAAAAACGATGGATAAAGCAAAGAACATGGACGTGGGCAGAAATTTTCGAAGTAGCATTGTTCGTTTGATACTCATGTGCAATACCCACACGCGTATCAGAAATAAATCATGGTGTGGTCTTCTTTTCTAAACTATGTATAACGTTTTGCTGTCCTTTCTTATACTACAAGCCCGCTTCTTCTTTTTCAATTGTGACTGTTTCAGCGAACTATGTAGAAATTTCATCTTTTGGTTGAAAATGGTAAGTCACGCAAATTTCTTCATTTACCGGAAATGGGAAGACCACAGCTTTTCTTTTCTTTTTCTTTTTTTTTTTATTTATCTATAACGTTTCATGACCGGTTCAGCGGTCTTTGAAATTAACCACCCCTAATTTGTACTGGTATTATTACTTTACCTGGAAAAGGTCAAACAAACCGTCTGGATTTTTTTCGTGAAATGAATACGTCTCATATGGTTGCACTAAAGGTCAACAGAAAGTAAAAATATGCAACCGAGAAGAAAACTTGTCCCCAATGAAAGACGGCAAGTGCTGGTAAAATTTCCACAGTTTCATATTGACGTTTAGAAGGATTACATAAGGGTTCTTTAAAAAGGACGTGTTCCAACTTACGTGAGCGTGAACATGTATACATATATACATATATACATATACGGTCAGACAGACAGATAGACAGACAGGCAGGCAGGCAGACAGACAGACAGACAGACAGACAGACAGACAGACAGACAGACAGACAGACAGATGTAGATAAGTATTTGTGTAAGCTCTAGTCGCCTGTAGACCGTAGGTCATTATACCTCCTACAGTGGTGCCTGCCTTTCTGCTGACAAATTGTTAATGGGAAACTGCTCCGAACGGGACTCGAACCAGTGACCTACAGCTTGACGTGCAGCATGCTCTACCATCCGAGCTGTACTAAAGCCGTGGTCAACATGGTTTAAATACCGGCCGAGAAAGTTTTCCATTTTGACGTAGGGAGCCTAGGCACGGTTATAGGGACATTATATTTGGGGGGAACTCACGTTTTACCATCTAAGCGGAACGCCACCATCGGTTGGCGCGTAGCGAACTGAGAAACGTTTTGCCAAAGATGCCTCCACGATTGCAGGAAATGACCTCTATAAACGCATTCAGACAGTCTTTGTATTGAGATCTCGTGTTTCAAAAACTTATTTTGTTCAGTTTTGGGGGGCTAGCAAAACTTTTGAGGGTCTAAGGCCCCCAGCCCCCTAGAACCGCGTCTGAGGGAGCCCTGCTCCTTGGCTATGAATATGTAGATATAGACGTTGCGACCGTTAGAATTATGAGAGATAAGTATTTGTGTACGCAGTAGTTGCATGTAGACCTTAGGTCATAATACCTCTTACAGTGGCGCCTGCCTTTCTGCTGTCAAGAGGATTTAAATTCTTAATGGAAATCTTTGGTCCGAATTTGACTCGAACCAGTGACCTGCCGCTTGGTCAACATGGTCTGAAAACCGGCCGAGAAAGTTTC
Organism: Actinopyga echinites; assembly: GCA_010015985.2. NCBI lineage: Eukaryota > Metazoa > Echinodermata > Holothuroidea > Aspidochirotida > Holothuriidae > Actinopyga > Actinopyga echinites. The sequence continues at coordinate 8,207 of JAAAJZ020995966.1, read as the reverse complement.
CATTATGACGTCATCGGGACCCTTGCTCCTTGACCACACTCAGAGCGTTGATAGCTCAGGTGGTAGAGCATGCTGCACTTCAAGCGGCAGGTCACTGTAAGAGGTAAAATGACCTAAAGTGTACATGCGACTATAGCTTACACAAATACTTAACTTATCTCTAATAATTCTCGTCTATATCTACATATATATATATATATATATATAATCGAAAGACGTGAAGAAATGAGATGGACGTTGCTTTATATGTCTGTTTTAAAGTTTATTACAACTATTATATATATATATATATATATATAATAGAAAGACATTGGTAAAACATGTCTGAAATTTTCGGACCACCCAGGGCTCTTCCTCAGTTACAACGTGAAAGCACACTACGAACAATTAAACGAGCTGTTTAAATTTATTTGTTCATACTGTGTTTCTCGTTGTAACTGAGGAAGAGCCCTCTCTCTCTCTTTGTCAGATGGCGCTCATACGGTGCTCTGCTGTGGTCTTCACAAGAGTACGCCGTCTCACTCTGACCCTTGCCAGATTGATGGCCACATACATTCAAGGGCTCTATGTGGTCCGAAGATTTAAGATATGTTTCCCCAATTTTTTTTTATTTTATTTATATGTTTATATAAATAAATATATATGTATGTATGTATGTATGTATATATCTTCTATTCCTTCTTCTACTGGTTAATATGTTTTCTTACCATTACTTGAACAGCTGGAAAACGATCAGACATACCATCAAGTAATTCAATTGCCTTTCCAGTTCAACGTCCTTTACAGGTTTGTAATGTTTTTTGGTCTCTTTCATTTTTATGCACAATATTCCTATTGGTTTTCTTTCATGTTTGTAGTTTTAAATGAACAGAGGGTTCTTCTTGCTTCTCATCAGTTACATTAAATATGCTGCATGACATTTACTTCTTTGAATGTGTATACATTTACAAGAAATCCATTTCAGCAGTGACTTTCAATTTAATGTCTTCGACTTCCATTATCACTTATATTATCCTTCAAAAGAGGGGTGGTAAAGAGAGTCTTTTACCCCTATCTAACGCAACCTTATCTTTCTTACGCTTTGGAAGACAATGAAAACAAAACTGAGTCTTGTAAGCTCCTTAATATTTCCATTGTCTTAGCATTCAGCATATTTAAATGAGTTTCGTATCTTTATTGCGGGCTTGATTAAATCATAATTGTTAACGAGATTTTGCAGCGAGCTGCCGTTGAAGACTCCGTAACTTAAAAAGAATAAAAAAAATTAAAAGTTCCTGTTTTTACCATATGAAAACTTTATAGATCGTAATGTCAATGATTAACTTTAAATTCTTGTTTTTCACAAATATGGCATTAAGTTAATAATGTCTCTGTAAACCAAATTATATATAATTTCCGTACGCTGTAAATAATTAAGACGGTTTGTTTTCCTTTGTATTAAATATTTAATGAACCAGTGGCATATCATGTTTTGGTTGCAGAACAGCATGGCCAACTCTAGCCGAATGCAAGGCGAAAGGTCACATCCGTGGCTCACTTTACTCCACCGACTTGCGTGGTCGCAATTTCTGGAAAGATATAACAAAGTAACACCGAGTCAATTGAACAACAGTCCCTCTACAGTAATTGGATCTTCCTATGACGTAGAATATGACGACACGATTTATTGAAAATTTTATCGTACCGGAAACCTAAATGACCGCCCGGCTAATTGACTTTAGTCCGGTAGCAATAAATCGTTCCTTCAAATTTTCCATGAAAAATTCAAAGTGACTAAAAAGTGCAATTTTACATAAACATCAGAATTAGCTATGCCCTGATTGCAACCGATGAGAAAAGAAGACCCTTGCCGAAGTTTACGCTTGATCCTTATTTTCACTGAAGCAGAATTCACTGTGCTTGGGCAACTTCATCCTTCTTCTGAAAAAAAAAATTATCAGGTCTATTTAAAGGTCTTTAGATTTTATGTAATTGACAAACGTTCATCATTTCAGCTGAGTGATTTGCTGCCTTGTTAAAAGAATCCATTTCTCAAGAGTAAAGTAGTTTTTAATTCATCACTCATCCTCCTTGGGGTTTCCATCACCATATGACCGTGTCACTATGCGGACGAATATTAAATTAGTAACCCAACCCTTTACCACAGCAAATCAATTTGAGCTAAAATATTATCGTATGAAGCTACTTTGACTAGAAGGTATTGCAATATAGATTTCCGTTAGAAAAGTGAAGAAAATTTTGAAAAATGACGTCATCGTTCGACGTGATTTTGATGAATGAATGTCAAGCCATGACTTTAGGTGACCTACTTTTCAGAATTAAGTCCTGAAATTTGATCTCAGAGTGGCTGATTTGAGGGAATTCTTCCTGTGATATTTCATGCTGTTACAAGTTTCTCATAATTTGTAAAAGGTCTGAGTCTAGAGGGATAGCCATTCGCTTCAATTTCAAAGCCATTATGTCAATTCATGACGCACGTTAAAAGGTTCCACTGTAGAGTTCAGGTGGACTTAGCCCACGGTCATGTTTAACTGTATAAATGAAATTTTAATTGATTCCATTAAATCAGAATTCCTACGAGCACCGATTAACCCACAAATACTATCATCTCAAGCTGAATACTTTACGACTCTTAATTCTTCAAATCCTGTTAGCAACGCCTTTGGCACTTAACCTGGCAGTCTGGTAGATGAGGAATAGACGAGGCTTAAACAAGATTAGAAAACAGGAAGGAGAGGACGTATATTTGATTGTGAGAGGTAGTCGAAAGAGGGATTAGAAGCTTTATGGAGGGAATTTATAATATCCCTCTTCATAAAATGCGACATTTTTCTTATGAGGTTATACACATCTTTAACAAAAAGCAAACCTAGTTTGAGATACATCCCGCACCTTCGTTCTACTTATTTTTCGATTGACCATTATGAGAGTATTTCGAAGAATGACTACAAATTGGTTGGCTTCCGGTTTTCGAGCATCAAGTTAGAAAGAGAAACAGTCTGTGGCATTTGATATGTACGCAAGCTTTGCCTAGAAGAAAAATAGTAAGAGCAATTTTTACCAACTTTCCGTTGGCAGTGGAAGAATACAGAGGCACTTATTTAACAGGGAGCTACCGTCAAGAGCTCACTGGATTACAGATGAAAATACTTTTGTCGCTCCTTTTCATTTTGTTGGCAGTGAATTCATATCCAAGCAGTTTTAAAATATCCCTCTCCTATCTTTACCCTTATTCTGAAATAAAGTTGAATCACAAATCTCAAATTTCAGTCTTTTTTCATATGTGTAGTTTCAGGAAAGATGTTCGTATACATGAAAGTAATTGCTGTTTAGTAATAAACGGAAACTTTAATCAAGCTGACTATCCTTACAAGGTCTGTGCTGATTGTAAAATGCCAAGTGTTTAGATTCTTAGTTTTCCATCGCTTGCTTGGCGTCAATTTTACAGCAAACTTTTGAAATGACTGTGCTGATTTCAGTGTCAGAGAAAAGTAAAGGTGGAATTCTTATAGAAGACTGAAACTATCTATTCCTTTAAAACTCTGTTTCGTATTCATTGATGATACTGATACTTCGCAAATGTAAAATAGATCAGTTGTTTAAAGATAATTACAGGCTGTCTGAGTCTTCTTTCTTTACCAGTTAGTCAGCACACTCCATACGCTAATACCATTACCTTTTGTTTTTGTACTACGCCGCGTAACCTCAAGTGTTTACAACGAGAAAACTGACTATTATGCCATATTGCCACTTTCAAACGGCCAGTTAAAGTCTAGCTTGTTTCAAATTTAAAATAAGACTCTTTCAGCCTGAGGTGGGGAAATCACAGACTGTCTTAAGTAACACTGCCGTTATCTACAGGTTTTTTTTTACCCGTTTCAAGGTTTTGATAACAGTTGACCTCATTCTTACCTAACACCCGCGTGCATTGGAATCCCCTTGTCAGAAGCATTAACTTTTTACTTTTGCACTATGATTTTATGGACGACATTATGACATTTTGAATTGGTCTCAGAATTAAGACGACCAAGAACATACCAAAGTAATGGGAAACAACCATATGTAATGTAAGTTAAGAAAAAGGTCAAGAGGTTTAAAATACTTGGAATAAAAACTAGGGCAACAATTGGGATTGTTTCCGAACGCCGTAAGATGTGATGGTTTTCGCCTGCAATAACTTTCAATACTGTTGATGCTTTTCTTCTTCTTTTGACCAAATAATTTGCAAGAATAGTTGTTATTTACTCCTATTTTTGCCAAGGGAAAACTTTTTAGTTGTTATGTATTTATCTCCAGACGTAGCAGAGAAGCAGCTTCATAGAATTTCCCAACATAAAATCAGGTCAAAAATCTGTCAGAAGAAACGCTAAAGGCAAGAATTCCACAACAAGGACTTTTCCTTGGCTTTTGTATTTACAGGTTTGATGACAACCTTGCATAATTCATTTATTTTACCTCATCGTATCGAGCACTGGTGGTACTAAAAAGTAACCACTTTTGAGTACACCGATTGTATCAAAGCTGGAATCTTAGTTCTATGACGCAGGCAAAAAATTCTTTTGCAGAGTCACTTGAACTTAGATCGTAAAATTCCAAACACGGTTAGCGTAGCTATACTTAGTCTCTATTAAAACCGTCGCCGGATCCAGGGGCCCCCCCCCCTTTCCCAACAAAAAACAAAATATTTCCATAATAAAATAGTTTCATTGTTGTCCCCCCTGTAACAAAAACAGCTTTGATAAAATTACACAGATTTACCACACATTAATGCTTGCTTGTCAATTTTCTCCCAATTATTCTTATGACTTGAAAGTAAGCTGACCTGCAAATTTATAAGACAGTTTGGACCTTTTAACCAAATGATTGACTTTCCTTCACCATGAACAGATCATACTTGAAAGGTAAGGAGATGTAACATGAAAACTAGCAGGTGAAAGACTGTTACTGATAGTCCATTTTGAGTCACAGACTTTCTTATCCAAAACTGCCCCTTTGTGAAAATTTCATTTCTGTCTTCCTCTAATCTAATAAATTCAACAAACTTTATACCTTGGTCTGTGGACCTGTGAGGCAGTTACTTCTTAACCTCAGCTAGTACACAACTGAACGGCTAGATGGGATCCAAAACAATGCCAGTGGTTATCATGTGATAGATGGGGCTGTTCAGTTGTGTAATATGTGAGGTATTAGTAAGAGCAAAATAGACTTAACTGTCCAAACTGGTAGGTAATCTTGAAAACTGGGGAAATGAAGACTAAAATTGAACTACAGATGTAAACACGACATGACCTGAGACTGTACCTTCCCAAAGTACTTGACTTCAGAAATCTCAGAGAATTAAACCAAACACCCACTGAAACAAGGCAGTTTCTTTAGTCAATGATTTACCTAAAGTCACCAAAATAGCTGCAACTGACCTGACTCGACTAGGAAGTAGAGTAACTTGTTTACCCTGTATTAACTATTCTGAGTTGAGAAAAATACTCAAGCCACAGCAAATGTTAATGCTCTGCAACAAACAGTGGCATAATGATGGGAACTTTCTTTACTTCAGCAGCAAAGGTTAATAGAGGTATACTGCAAGTATGTTTTTCATACATTAGGCTCATCTTTTACTAGAAAAGTTTTGCTTTCAATCTTTACAAACGAAAGTTATAGTCAGATAAAATGCACATATTATTACATGAGTATGACACTGATGTGGGGAAAAGCTTTATTTTTCATTAAAAGAGACATCGAGAGATACTCACCAATGCAGTCTGCAGTTTTAACTGGTCCATCTTCTTTTTTTCTTCTTCAGATGCCCGACTCACACAGATGTATTTGAGTCGCTGTAACATGACAATATATTCAGTGTAGGAATAATCTGTGTGCTGTCACCACATTGCATCACTATTAACCACAATCTGTAATAACATGCCTTCAGTGACTTGCATATGTGTTTGATAGTTTTGTAGGCCCAAATAGACAAAAAGTCCACATCTGCTCAGAGACACATAAGAATAGAGTCACTGAGTTCTTTTTCTTCCAACCGCCTGTGATTCATTTTAAGCCAACTCAAACTTTACCACAGTTTCACCATTTTTTTTTTTCTCAAACAATGAACCACTCCCCCTCCACAAAGTTATTTAAATAATGTCCAAATGTTTTCAAAGATGAATCCAACTTTACTCACCTGTTTAGTTACTAGTCTAAAATACATCATCACGGTTACAATACCAGCACTAAAAATTCTCTTGATAGTTGATACGTATAAATTACTACCACAATGACATTACTGTTTTACAACAATAACATAGAGAAAGAGACAACTTTATCCTGGACTGCTATTTAACATTCACATCTGAGAAATAAGAGTGTAATCCTAAATCTGTGGATGCTTCTAAAGACCATGAAGTAAGTAGGAACCTTGGTTTTCATTCCTCCTCACTCAACTCACCTCACCTCCTCTCCTCCCCATCCCAACAACAAACTAAGAGTGATGCATTTATGCACTTACTTTGCATACAACAAAAAATAAAAAATAATACATTCATTCATTCATTAAAACTTGTTTGAACTGACTATTAAAAACACCTTACACTATTGTCCACAGGAAGGGAATCAAGATGGATCCCTTTTGGATATCTGGAAGGAAGATAAAAGCAATTGTTACAAAGCAAAGATCTTTTGGAGAAAACTTTATCTCTCAAACAGCAGCAAAGTATCACTTTCACTCCTACTGGATGGTTTACTTTGAGTTTCATTATTGAAGTTTTACGATAAAAATATGTGGAAGATTAAGCCAGCTCAGAGCCATTTCTGTACACGTGCAGTACCCTCAGGTCATAGGTCATAAATGTATAAAACGCGAACATGTGTCACACGCTGTGCTTAGGTTTGTGTACTGAAGACTACACATCGCCATGGTTACGTTCTTACATTTGAAGACCAAACTCATGACCCTTGACCTGTGACACACCACAATAACTCTGAACTGGCTTATTAAAGGAGAAAGGAGATCTAGTCTTATAAAGGAAGCACGTATCCATTTTGCCAGTATTCATGGAAGATATACAACTGAAAAGGTAGAATGTATGTCAGCCAGCATACCACAAAGCAGAATAAAACATCTAGTTGACTTACTTGGCATAAACAGTCTGGTAAATCAGTTTCCTTTTGAAACTTCAAAGAAGAAAAGTACAAAGACAACATTTTGAGATAAAGTAAACTATGCTGAAGTTAAAAGGAAAGGTCATAAAAACAGTACCTAATATTATACTAGATCAAAATGTGATGAAAATCCACACGATCTTATTGCTGAGAGTTTTCATACATGTGAGGCTTTCATATGACAGTCATGTTATCATGCAAATGGCATTAAAAAATGTTGGCAAAATGTGGTTCAGCATCTACACTAACAGGAATACTAGTCATATGTCAAAATCTATTCCAATTCATCTACTTGCTGTGAACAATGACCCAGACATTTACACATGAAGTACAGAATACTTATTGTCATGTTGTTTTTTATAATTAATAGATAGGCACTTTTGAACAAGGTCACTGACCTCTTTGGAAACATGCCTCTACCTTTTCCCCTTACAACCTATCGATTGTCACAATCATAGTTCCTCAGGTCTACATGCCATAAGGTCTCTGGGCAAATTCTACATAATCAGAATTCCTCAAATTGTTGTCTTTAGGGAAGTGAACTTCTGTTTTGATTGGCTACTTCAGTATAAAATTATTTTGCTCTTCATGTTACAAAGTGATCACCCAGGACAGACATTTGAGACAAGACCTTATCTTGTGGCCTTGAATAACTTTATTTCAAAACATTTTTAAGATGGCATAATGATGGTATCGTGTATGTTGTTCTTAGACAGTAGTTTCCAATGGTTTTATTAATTAGGAGGCTCATTTCAAATCACTGAATAAATCAATACCCCAGTGAACAATTATGTACAACTTTTTACACAGATGTATTTTTGTGAGCTTACCAGAACCTGCAATCTCCTATATTGAGAAGTATGTGTGCATACCTATACATGGACATTGCCATCACCATGGATGGCCTAATTTTGATAAAAACTTGGTGCACTGATAGATCTCTTTTAATTTAGAAATTAAACGCGTACGGACCTTTCCATGTCCGGCGCTTTTGTATAGTACTGCTTCGATATTCATGCAGGTTAAATAGTAAATCTTACTACGTTTGTTGCTAT
>JAAAJZ020994860.1:0-10463 GCA_010015985.2 Actinopyga echinites | reverse complement strand
AAAAACGCGGAAATTCGCGGAAACGTGGAACTCTCACATCAATGATACGTGTACATCCCCAATTATTACACTGGCCTCCATGATACCATGGAGCTACAACAAATGGTACTGCATGTCATGGACTGGAAAAGTATACAGAGCCTATAGGCTCCACTAAATTGAAATTACTCGGACATGAAAACTGATGAATTTAACAAAATGATAACAACAGAGGGCTCAGTCTGTTTTATTTGTTGATCAATGGAGGTAGAAACTGTTAGAGCCACTGAGGACTCTCTTCGATGTTACAGTTTACAGTTTGTTGAACCAGGGCAGGCCAGTATGATGGTAATGTGAAACTAACGATAAAAACAGGTGCAGGGAATCCACAATTTTATTCTCAAAACACCCATTTTAAAATAAGCCAACAACATGAAATGTACAAGTAATATGAAACACAGAACAAAAACTTCTTGATTTCATATTTCTTGTTTTCTCATCCTTGTGTGCACTTAATTGATAGAAATACAGGAAACTTTGTTTCACAAAAACAGGGCAGTGAAACTACAGGCTTGAATTGCAAAACAAATACTGAAACAAATTTTTCCATCAGTCTCAGTTGCAAAGCCATCACACCAGTCCAAACCTACAGTAATATCAACCATATGTGAATACACCAACAAAAACAAGTGCACAATGGACTTGTTCCACATTTTATGTTTATGAGTCTGTGTGTACTTTAATTTCAGCCATGCAAAAATAGGCCAACAAACCCAGACAAAGTATGTAATGCTATGTCCTAATAATAATTTTGCTGAGCAATATTACTTGCTTTGTAACATTTTAAGACAATACATGTAGGTAATATAATACTAAAGTTCTCCTAGTTTCCAGACAAAGAGACGTCACTGAAAACAAGTCAATCTTTGTTCCGATGTTTTTAAAGTGCCTGATAAATAGCTAATGTACACTTCTCCATACAGGCGGTCATTTATATTCTCCTTTTCCTTCATGTAGAGCTAGCTTTGGTGATTATTTGCGTGAAATCATACATCCGCTATCACCAGAGGAGGAAGTGGGAGTGGTGGCCCCAGTAATTAGACTCTATTCCCCTTTGTCCTCTCCTCCCCTTCCACTTTCCCACCCCCATAAAGTTGATGGATCGAGGCAAGAGTATTCCCCTGAGCTAGCTACCAGCTGATCCTGTCTCTCTCGTCCAACCCTTTGCAGCCCCCATCCCCCTCTCGGTCCTTATCAGATCAAAAGATCTGGTTATGCCCCTGCCCTACAGTATGTTCCTTCTTTGCTTCTCAGAATGAGTTCAAACTATGCATCATATGATGTAAGTACTTAAGTAGAACACCTACAGTACATACAATAGATAATCTTAGGGGATTCATTTCAAGCTTGAGAAACAAAACTTTCTCAACTTCTATTCCTACAGTAGTATCATGACACTTTCAGAATTTTTTTTTTTTACAGTAGATTGCACAACAAGGGGTACTGTCACAAAAATTCATTCTTAATTTCCTTTGAGGCACAAAATGACACGGTGTACAGGAAAAGATCCCTTTACAAATAGATCACATACACTTCTTTTGTAATGTAACCTTGGAAATCTTGAAAAACCCCTGGTTTGAGAGTTTACAAGCTTCAGTAGTTGCAGTACCTACTATTTACCTATTTATACCCTTAACTGCCTGCAATTAACATCTGGTAAAGCTCCTAACACAGTAGATAATACTACATAAACAGCTCCCCCCCCCCCCTTCCCCCACTTTCACTCTTAGTACTCTTTACTTTGTTAGCTTTTGTATAATACTGCTATTAGTTAAATGAGCCTATTTTGAAAACTTAACCACAACAATATTGTGGCAATCCATACAACTAAGGAGAGCTATTGTACTCCACAACAATATGTTAAAATCTATTTCAAGAAAGACTGTCACCCATGGGAAGCTATCTTCAGTATCTTTTAACATTCTCAAGACATACTTCCTCAAAGTGTGACAAGTTTAAAAATAATTAGACTATAGCTACATGTATGCCATCATAATCAGGTGTAGTGTTGCACTCTTTCACTTTTTGTTTCTCCACTCAAAACCATCCCGGAACTGGCAAATTATTTGTAGTTTGGCATTGTGCTGAATATTTTTCCTATTTTTTTTAAGTAGAAAATTCTTTCTTCTAAAATTTATACTGACATTACATGGCTCTGTCCTTACTGTGTCAAAGATTAAATGAGTCCTTTCTTTGAGTTCTTCAAGCTGTTGGCACAAACTGCTGTACTGGAGACCTTGCATGTATGATGGTCAGTTTTTATGGGTTCATCATTCAATTGGGGAATTTTAACCTTTTCCACAAATTTTTCAGTACACTACTTCAAATAGACATTTTAATGCAACCAGACACCCTATGAAAAGTCTCAGATCGATTTTCTTTGCTAGAACCTGCCCTTGGTGAATACATGCATGGTGTAACCATAAGTGGGGAAGGTGGGGTGGGAACAGGCGATAGAACCCTCAGTCAGACCTTTTGCTCCCCCACTTGCACGTAGGTGGACCAAAGCTAAAGCACTGCACTATTAAGGAAGCCACATGGTCCAACTGCTTCCCCTCTTTCCCGCCCTCTAGATCAAAAAGCCTACAGTAGCTATGCCACGGATGCAGACTGAAATTGATAAAACGATGAAATTTCACTAGTCGGCCATTAAATCAACATTTCTTCCAGCCCTGCAATGCTTCATTCCTCCTATGGAACTTTCAGGCAAGCATCTCCCAAGCTAGCTTGCTAAAACCGAGCAATGTTATAGGACAGACTATTGAGACGAAAGTAACACACTGATTTATCCCACGCTATTCCCTATCCCATGCCTTCGAGGAGATGGAGGAATGAAAACACATTGTGATTACTCGCATGATCAAGTCAGCGACCAGCAGTGAAATTGCTACCCACAGTAATCTGAAGGTGTCTGCAGAGATATCATTAAAATGAGATGAGGAAGTCCCCAAGCTATTTCTAAATTAAATCCTTGAGTCGTCACTCTCTTGCCTCCAACCTTATTTGCTATCAAAGGTGAGGTGAGCAAGTGCATAGGCATTACAATCGAGTCCAGATTCCTATTACAGATTTGCACATACGGAAGATTGTGTTTATACTAGATGCATGCATGCCCATGAGGAAAGAATGAATATAGCCATGAGAGACTGCTGGACACCATCACTGTACGTTAATTGTTTAGATGAAAGTGACAGATGAATGCATGAAAGCGACCTGATCATATACAGAACAGTTGTATGTAAAGCAACCACATATTCCTGGAAACAAGATATTAATCAGATAACGAATAGCACAGCAATTAACTTCAGGGATCTCCACAGATGCATGCCAGAGAGATGAAGCACTGATAATTTGTTTCTTAACAATGATGTGACAGTTGGTCATACCTGTACAATGTGTAGATGATAAGTGCTCACAGCTACATGTACAATTCAGCACCACAAATAATTTAAAGGTGGTCAGGATACTAAATGCATTTAATGACAAAAACGACAAATTAATCTCAGCAAAGAGCTTACATGGCCAATTTTAACCAAGTACTGTAAACAACAAATCCAAGGCACTTTATCAAACTACTCTCATCTTTTAAACTTTGCAAAATTTTCAGTCTACCATATTTTTTATTTTCCTAAAGTAATGAATGCTCCTCTTATTATAAATGCCCCCTGTGAATTTTTTAGCAAGTTTAGGTGGGCCTTCAGGCCTAACCTACAGGCCTAACATAAGTTCACTACAGTAAAATGTGAAGACAAAATTTACCTTTACAGACAAATTTTACAGTTTGCTTCAGGCGAATGTTTCCAAAACACAAAACAATATTCACAGTCAACATGTCCAAACAAAAGAGCGATTCATTCTGCCTACTGTGTAGGCCTACAGTTTGATTAAGCATGTATATGAAACTTGAAAACGTTCCCTCAAATAAATGCTCCCCTTTTGAAATATGCAATGCAAGGAAAATACATTACAGCCTCCCACCTACTGCTCAATATAGTAAGCTCCTACAAAGTCTTTAAAACCAACAGTAATCTTGTGATCACTACTCTCAGAATATAAATGCAGTTGAGACTACTGTATACATGCAAACAGTACAAGAAGAAGCATGTTAAGTACAGTAAATGCTAAATGTGAAGCATTCATTCTAGATGCATGCCTTTCATGTAACGTGTTCCACTTGCTCAAACGGTCTACGCAACCCTGCAACTTTGTACTCTATGCAAAGTTGGTCCAATTTACATGTAGGTAACTCCGATAGTGGCTAATCTTCCTCTAGAGAAAGCTCTGTTATCACAGAGTAGGCCCTATACAGTAGTCCTACTCCATCAGTAACCTCCATAAATTGACCTTCTTTAATTAAAACAGAAAGATTATGATTTACAAGCACAAACCTTTGAACTAAGACAAAATGTGACAGTAAGACTACTGCTAAGGTTGCACATTACATACTGAAGGTAATTAATGCACAATCAGTCAGAAAACAGTGGTCTTGTCAATCACGAAAATCTCCCTTGCACACAGTTTAAGTGAATTTGAGTGTTTACAACATGCAAACTCACCTTGACTAGAAGATGACAAAGCAAGTGGAACACCACACATGACCCTCTATCATGGGCATACAGAAAGAAATTGTACAGGGAGGGTGGAAGATATTTGCCAGGAAAATTGATGACACAAATTTTGCCCTGAAAATTAAATGCCAGTGCCCTGAAATTGCCCTGAAATCGACATTTTACTTGGCTCTGAAGGAGCTGCTCCCCCCCCCCCCCGACCCATACAACTATGACCTCTATGCAGAGTCCACATTCACGGTGGGTTTTAGGATCCTTCCAGTTCAAAGTAAAAGTCAATGCATGTGTCCTAAACAAGGAACATGTCAATTTATCAGGAGCTGTCAAATTTTGCTCAACACCAAGGTCACACAGCCATGTGCAAAAGCTTGTACAGAAAAGTATTTTATGAGTAAATATGTCTGAACTACTGTTTTCAACAATTTTGCCCTGAAAAATTTGAAAAACCTCAAAGCTCCTTGATGCAAAGTTTGAATACTACATCAATCCCTGCTGTATGAGGGCCACATCATTTAACAAGGGTTTGGTCATAGAGGCTGATAACACCTATCCAACTACAAGACCTGTGGTAAACATGCAGCTCATGTTTTATTTTGTTCGACCTAATGTTCGTCTATGTATACTGTACAAAGTTCATTCAGAAAAGCTCAGCTATTGGGAATGATGTCCTTTCAGCAGTTTTTGACACAAACTTCTTCACTATATGTCAGCACTTCAAGTCTTCAAGTCTTCACATATTAAAAATGATTCATTAATTTCCTGGAATGACATATAAGGTTCAACACAAACAAATGTTCCGTGCAAAAGAAATATAGATTGCAAGATAACTAGAAAAGAATGCTCTCCAATGTTCTGCTTAATTATGTTAGGATCCATCATACTAAATTCAAACAAACACACCGTTCCTGTTCCATACAGTACTTTCATCATGCACAGTACTGAAGCAGAGTACTAGCCAAAGTCTGCATACAGAATGTAAATTTCGGCACATTGTTCTTAAACAAAATGTAGAACACTTGGAAGACACAAAAGAGGTAACGTCAAGTATCCCACAAGATTGAAAATGGTAGTAATAGGCCTACTTTTTGGATAGAGTGACAAAGAACCCTTGTATATTACACTGGAGTCCTACAAATATGGATACAAGGCAAAATATCTAACAATTCTGATACTGGTTCAGCAATTTACAATTCAAAAAGTACCAATACTAGACGTTACACCACTGATTGAGAATATGAAAATACCACTTGGGTAACATCTATGGCTCACCTCTCTGCAACTTAATGAACTGTTCGTGTAAAGCTTCAGTCATAATAGGATCTGGTAACTCTCGGAGGAACAACTTGAGCAGACCAGCCACCGCCATGATGTCTCCTGCCTCATCTAGATCAACATCCTGAGACTTGTCAAACTTGGCCTTCATCTTATCAACTGCTTTGGTACTGCCATTAATACGGAATATCCCTTCTTGATTCAAACCTGAAGAACAAGTAAAATCATCATGACTGCACAAAATTTCTCAGGGACTGTGGTTAGCCTACCATTTGCAAGAATAAGACATACAGTAATACCAACAGGGCTTGACATAGCTGATGGCAACGATGGAAAAAGGCCCTACCCGGGCGAGCCCAATTGATGACTGCCATGGTACCCTTCAAAGGATGTAAAGGCAACATACTGTAACTATCATCAAATCCTTGTCAGTGCCCATCACAGGCATCTATGACTCATTTTTCTAGCCCTTTTGAGGGTTACTGTATATCACTAAGTACTAGCAAACTACTGTAGCAACAGTCCATCAGCAACATGAATACAGAACCCCACCCCCTTTGTTCAAATTTCAAACCTGCACAGCAACACGTGACCCATGCAAATTTTTGTGCATTCATGTTTGAAGTTTACAAAACATTCTGCAAATTTCATGTTTTTCTCTTTAAACTGGTAATTTTTTTCCTGATATATTGCATTATAGTTTACGCTTAAGTATTAATGCTCGAGCTTAGGATCTGGCCCTGAGCACAAACTAACCAGATTCGCATCTTCTTTAGAGGCACCTTAATCAACATAATAAACAAATTTGTAGGCTACAGCAGGAACAATAGCTGGGCAACACCTCGAAAGGTAAATTTATTCACACCATTTTTATTAAAAAACAAAACTATTTAACTCAGATAGCAAAATAAAGATTAGTACCAATCCAGGGGCAATATGTGAAGTTTCAGACACTTTGGCTAACCTACAAGGATGTAATACAGGTGCACTTCATTCTTCTTTTCTTTTGACAAAGATCTTTCTTTCAATCGGTACGGAAGTATATTGGCACAGGTATAATTTCTAAAGGTCAATCGAACCCTGGAAAGCAAACTTTGCCTTGTTTTCCTTTATTATGAAAGTGGCAGCTTGCCATTAAAAGAAAACATAACCATCCAACATCTATAAACTTCAAAATGGCATACCCTAGATGTATACTGTACATTCATGGCAATGATATAAGACCTATCAGTATTTTAATACTGTAGTTTGCCAATGTATACTACATCCTGAGTGTACATGTACATGTAGATCCTAACTTCAAGATGTAAACCTACTGAGTGTTACTTTCATTCTCACTTGATGTATCCATTAAAGGTTTGGAAAAGTTCAATGTCACTCCTTTGTCAGTGAGAATTAAATCAACCTACACCAATACGTGTAGCTTATTTTTTACGGAACTCTTCCATCCCCAGCCCTAACCCCAAATCCATCTCACTTCATCCTTGTTAGCTCTCTCAAAACTTGAGAGCATTACTGTATGTCGCAAGAAATGTAAATTACATTGCTGTGCCTTGAAGGCTGTACAGCAACGGTTGCACTTCCACTTGAGAAGTCACAAATGATTAGTTGGGAACACAAAACAATGACCAAAGATGAGTTGAAATATCTAATGAATTTTTTTTTTAATGTTTTGTGTCTTTTTTTTTTTTTTTTGCAAGAACTAGAAAATGTACTCTCACTTTTGAAATAGTTTTTACAGTTGTTATATACTGTACAGCAGCCTATATTTAACTTGTCCAAAAAGAGATTGGTTATTTTGGTTCACGAATTCCTTTGCTTAACAAAACCCATTTGCCATAAACCAGCCCCACTCAATTTGATCATCTAATCACAAGGCATTCAGGCTAAACAAGGTAGTTGGTACCCCCAACCAGGGGCTTTGCCTCCTTTGAACCCCACTGCCAGCCAAGCCCCCAGATCCCCAAAATGATTCAGTCCCAGAAGTTGGTGTAAACGCAGATGTAATTGTAAAGTAACTTTCCAAACTACAACATACGGTACAGTACTGTACACTACAATGACTTGCACTTACAAACACCTCCAAAAGTTTATATTTTATAATATACATGTAGTCAGTAGGTGTAATACACCTACACTGTAAATTACCAAAAGTAATAAAGTACTGTACTGTACTACAGATGTGAGAGTACAGTACACCTGATCTACAAGAAATGACAAAATTAAAGGCCATCAAATCAAGCTAAATTATTCATGACAACAAGGTTACAGCTATATTAATTATTTCACGGTCCATCTTTCAAAACTGATTATCTCTACAGATGATCTTGGTTCCTGTCTCCTGCAGACAGGAGTCAATATGACTTGGATGTCTATAGTTGACTAGCGTACTGTACATGTAGTACTGCACAATAAGATGATGCATTCACACATACTGTTCCTGTTTCCATGCATTTCCACTTTAAAACCAAATGTTACACCATTAATTCACTGCATGATAGCATGTAATGTGTACTGATGTATTGTTTGGACATACTGTACTTGCTATGCGGTGTAGCTGTAAGAGTGCTCTTCCTTTTAGTTTTTAAAATAGCCCAGATTTAACTTTGCACATTTATAGGGAGTATTAATTAACCAATTTAATCTACAAATTTTGCATAGCAGTTCTGACTTTTTTGTTGGTTTTACTTAAGTAGTAAAATGCTTGGAAACCCTACGTAGGATTTGTTCAAGACTGCTACACAAGTTTGCTTTTGTGTACTGTAGCAATTTGACCATTTTGTGAAGCAAAATATAGTACGATGTAATACTGCATGAATGATGCCCTGGCACAACTGTATTTATCATTTCAGAGTTTCCAAATAGATACAATGCAAAGCTGGAAAATTCTGAATGTCAATTCCCCAAGTAAAGAGAGCCTGAACATAGATTTCCATACTATTAGATTTCCATATATATGGTTTGTATACTGAGAAAGCACAAACACCTGTATTGAAAGTTCTTATCCAAGTAGACATTAACCTTTCCATTGATGACTTATAACAGTCAAACTCCCAAGGAAAATACAGCTCTTGTTACCTAATCTTTACAGTTCTGTGTGTGGAGTTTCTGTAAAATACAGTATCATACGTACCAGGCAACTCCCTGAACATAAACAGTACAGTACTGTACATGTACTTCCTTCCCGTGCCTCACAGCTGCTATGAGATATACTTACCACAATTCCTCAAGGTAAATACCATTGATAGAGCATACTGCTTTTCAACAGTGTCTTCACCACTAAGGAAGGAAAGATTAGCTATTCAACATACATTCAAAGCTCCATCAACCTTTGCTCTACATTAATTAAAAAGTTTAAGTCAGCAGTTAATGCTGGCACTTGCAAAGATGTTCAGTCCTTAACATTCTGCAACTGAAACCAAGCAAAACAAATGCTGTGTGTGTACAATACAGGGTAATTTCACCTTCGGCATGCTAAGTCCTTTAGTTATAGATTAATTTTAGATGGGCCCTTTAAATTCAGCGTTTTAGACTTTTAAGGGTCTGAAAAACCAGGCTGGGACCCAGTAAAATTGGAGCTAAAGCGCTAACCCTGTTTCTGGGGACTCAAATTACAAAGCATAACTACTGTAAGGCAAAATGGCAAAACCTAGCCAAACCCTACACTGTTGTTGCTCTAACTCATACTGCTACTGTATTAGCCTACAGGTACTTCTTGTAAGCTTCCCTAGACAATAAATTGTGTTCAAATTGCAGTCTGTTGTGTTTGTTTTGTCTTGGTGCCCTTACTCATAATTGGTATTTTTTGGCCTTCATGGACTGACTGATAGCCTTGACTATGCCTTTAAAAATCTAAACTGACTCAAGGCCAAATGGCCTTGGGAAACCAGTTAAGCTGTTCCATGCTGAGCTGGGCAAGTCTGCAACCCCTGCCAGCCTCTGGGAAAGTGGCTATGACTAGGAACACACCTCTGGCCCTCAGATACAAACATTAAATGATAGTCCTAGAAGTAGCTTTGGAATTGATTGGTTACACCACTTCTTCATGACTTCACCCTATGAACACAAGTTTGTCTAAAAAGTTTCAGAGTGGACAAATTTCACTGAGTTTCATCCACAATCAATACAGTATAGGGTCCTCAATGAGTCTAAGACACCTCCTGACCATGAATTTGATAAAAATGAACTTTAATAATACAACCTCACATTCTCTGAATCCAAGGGGAAGCTACGAATGACTTACCTTTACTTTCAATGTATTCCACGACTTTCTCCACAACAATGGGAATTTTTAGGTGACCGTTGATAACCTGAACCAACTCAGACAGAGGAACCCCAAAAGTCCCCTTGAGAGGTTTCCTTCTCATGCTTGCTGGTGACCGCAGTATCTTCTGCATGATGGCCACCAATCTCAGGGAGAGACCCCCTTAAAGAACCTGTGAGTTGTAGAAAGACAACTGAAAGTTAGTGAGTCAAAAAGTGAAATATTTCACAATAGATACTGACTTACTTAAGAGTGGTCTACACTATACAATAAATTTCTGTAAAACCTTTCCTTGCTCACACACAACATTCCTGCATGTT
>JAAAJZ020993752.1:0-10463 GCA_010015985.2 Actinopyga echinites | reverse complement strand
CAACTTGAAACTACCCGGACTTCGGGCCACTGGAATCGGAATGGTCCTGCTGTAGGGGAATAAACCTTTCATGGAGGACACAATTCATTAGTAAGGCAACAGGGTGATTTTCAGTAACATCGGCTAAATATATTGTCCAGAGCATAAAAATGTGCATGTTAATACTCAAAATACGTTAAACAGAGAATGGAACATATGCATGTTAATAATGTTATAGTCATGCTTAGTGGACAAAACTTCTGCATTCCTTCATTGCTCATTTCATTCAATTCACCCCAGTAATCAGCCTTGTTGCAAAACTGGTGAAATATACGCCGAAGTCCCTTTAGAGGAAGTTTAGCATCAATATTTCTTACTGTAGTAGCTTGAGTACTGCACAGAAAATGCGTCACAAGTGTAGTGTTCCAACGGAAGCTCTGCTAAACTGTTACTATATTACCAAAATGCAAAGTGTTTCGTAGTTCGTACTGTAGAGAGACAACAGCTTTGTGAGGCATGTTTTCACTGTTTCCGTACAATGCATATGTAGAGAAATACAAACAGCGGAACACTTACTTGACACTCTGAAGCCATGACATACCTGTACACTTTGACAACCATGAAGAACCATCATACTGTGTACATGTGCACACTGGAGCATGTTGTATGCATACATGTACATATCATACAATGTACTGCACAATACATGGGGCACATGCTGCACACGCAAACATGGTGTACACATGTCTCTGGGAAGTGACCTGTGCAAAAGTAATATAGCAAAGTAAGCGTCGTTCAAAAATTCAAGAGATATACAAGGCTTGTCTGTTACGTCTTCTACTGAGAACCTTTTCAAATTTGATGCAAGTTTGCCGTAGGACTGTTAAGAAAAACTTATGTGCACGTTTTGATGGCATTGGTGAAACGGTTTCAGTCGACGCAATACTTTTAACGGCACTTGAACTTCAGGTCTACAA
Organism: Actinopyga echinites; assembly: GCA_010015985.2. Taxonomy (NCBI): domain Eukaryota; kingdom Metazoa; phylum Echinodermata; class Holothuroidea; order Aspidochirotida; family Holothuriidae; genus Actinopyga; species Actinopyga echinites. Next base: position 9,507 of record JAAAJZ020993752.1, on the reverse strand, counting down.
ATAAAACGTTAGTGAAGGCACAGTCCTCCACAAACGTTAGTATTGCACAATTAATTGTACATGTTACAGAATGTTCGCTGCCGTCTTTGGTCTACAGAAGTGGTTAGGCCTTGCCTGTTGCATCCTAAGCTAATGTTTTTGGCATTTAGAGTGTATATGAATTATGTTTCAGATTTTTTGTCCAGAAATTTTGCTTAAATATTACCCATCGTTACATAACTTAGCTCTCATTGACTTTTACCAACAAATATTTGTAACATCTGAAGGCTAGCCCGTTTCTAATGTGTTACGTAAAATATTAATGCCAAAACATAACCTTCCCAAATTTACTAATAATCGGTAATCAGCATCGGCGCAATTGCAAAATAAAATAATCCATAATCAGTAAAACCCGATTATGGTATGTCAAACACTAGACTACGTATATCGTTGTGACAGTGTCAAAAGTTTCAGAATATATCGATTCATATTGCCAATAATGTGATCAACTAGCCCATGGTAATCTAGGCTAGGCAGCTAGTAGTCTTGCCTATACTGTAAAAAAATTGTGAACAAAAACCTTCCAAACACAGCCTAGGCTTGTCAGGGATTAGTGGGTAACATTGTGAAATTCTTTCATGCAAGCCTCGAAAAGATTTTCTCAAATGCACACCAACTGGACAATTTTCACGATCCATCTATTTAACAGCCAAGGCTTACAGTATGATGCCTACTGTAGGCCTAGGCCAGTACAAAAGTGCACACTGTAGACTACAAGCCTAGGCTATAGACACCTAGGCCTTGGCTAGTTTAATGCGAGATTATGTAACAAAGGCTTATGAAAATATTGGCGGTAGCATTTTGAAATCCTCCTACACACAGTTTGTACATGCTTTAGGCCTAAAAGAATACGTCAGCTGCACAGTTTTGAGAACTTCAAACAATCCATCCATGAGGGACTTGAATAGGCCTGAGCTCAAATTTAGACCCACTGTTGCCTAACCTATTGAAAACTGGGCTTGATATTTTCCTGAAATTATTGCCAGCAGCTTATAGAGAAACACTTACACATGCCTTGTAAATGTTTTAAGAAATATAGGCCTACACCTTCTTGGCGTAGGCCCTAGATAAATTTTTGAACTTCAATAATTGTTCCATAATAGGCTTAGGCTAGGCCGTCAATTAAAATATGTAGGGTACATGCATGATTGTATAGTATGCCACTTGATTTAAAACACTAGTCTGGGAAGGCCTAGGCTAACTGCTTTCATCATTGCCTTACTGAGTTACGTAAATAATACATCACAAAAAAGTCCACATCTCAGCCGTCCCTTCGCTGATTTACATAATTTTTGTTTTGTTCACTCCAATTTTTCACGTCACATTTTAGGGTGCTCCTCTTAAGTAGAAATCATCTTTCTAATTTTTTCATGTCGACAGACTAGCTTAGGCTACCGTCATTTCAAACATTTTAAGTGTGCAAAATTTCGCCATTGCAGTAGGCTAGGCCTAGGCTATAAAATAATTTCCCCTATTTTCGAGCGTCCGGTATTTTGTACTGTTGGCCTAGGCTAATTATAATCCCATATTTAACCCTTCAATTTCAGGCTTGCCGAACTGCATGAAAATACTAACAGCCCTAGCCTACTGCAGTCGTTACTAGTAATAGGCTAGTAAATAGCGTAGGCTACTTCTCTGATGCTAATACACTTAGCCTACGCCTAACATTTTCACAATGGACACCAAACACAGATAGGCCTAGCTAGGGCCTACGCAATTTTAGTTTTTGGAACCAAAGACGAACTTACCTACAACAAACAGTATCTCACGAATGGGTAATTCTCACTTTCACTCTCCCTTAATATTGTGTAAAAATGTTTATTTTTCGATCGTATAGATTCTTGACAAAGAAGGGTTCTTCAGAGGCAATGAAATGATGGAATTCGAGATATCGACAAATAGACTACTGTAGTTGCACGGAGGAAAAAACGAGACAGTCCACGCATCTCATGCATATTATCTTACGTATGCGTAAGTGATGCATGTTCCATGAGCTAGCCGCAGTGTAGCAAGCTGTGATGAACGTACATAGCCGAATACTACGTGTCATACATGGTACGTAAGCATGTACCAGCACTATGCACAACTAGTGGAATGCCTGTGGACGGATACCTACGACGGACGGTTAAACTGGTATTCCGTTTGCTTCGTGCATAAACAATTCAATGCAAAATCATTACAATATAGTGAATGCAATAAGTCCGTCTAAGATACCGTAAGAGACGTTATGTAAACGTTGACATCGAAGCGGATACAGTTTTTCGTGAACCGACCTACTCACTTCTGAGACTTTGTACTACCGTATGTGGTCGTAGCCACCGAGATCCGGTACGCAGGGTATGAAAACTGACGTACCCATCAACCATGTGGCGAACTAAATGGTCGATACGAGTTGCGGTAGAATGAACTTTTAATTACCCACACCCATTGACCACAAATTACCATGGATTTCAATGTCATCACAAAAGCAGTGAATACCCATCAAGGGCAATGTATAGAGAAGGTCTGGATGTCATCCACATTTCACTTTCTGAGTAACTCTTGTTTACAAATAATTTAGAAATTCTCCTCTACTGACCTCAGATGACCCCTACAAAAAACGATTGCGACCTACTAATTAATATGATTCATCCATGTTCCCAGTTTGAGCTCTCTCACTTTTACCTTTCTTGAGCTACTGTTTTTTCAAGAAGTTTTCAAAGTGTCCACCTTTCGACCTCTGGTAACCCCAAATGACCTTTGACCTCCACCATAAACAATAGGGACCATCTACTCAATATGACCAATCTACAGGCCAAGTATGAGATCCCTCATAGTTACCCATCTTGAGATATCGTGTTTACGAGCAACTGTTACATACACACATACATACATACATACATACACATACACACGACATCACCATCGCATAGATTCCTTGAGCCTCCGGCAAGGAATCAAAAACTAGTGCCATTGATTGAGCCACTGTTGATGCATACATAATTACATTACACTGTACATGCTGGTATTTCTCAGGGTCTGATCCCCCCCCCCCAGCCAAGATCAAAATCCGAGGATCAGATCCAGATCTTATCTGCATTTACAAAGTTGCTGTGTTGATCCCGAGCACAGAATCTGACCCTGAGCAGGAGATCCAATCCAGATCTAGTGTAAATGCATGCTTAGTTTCACATAAAACTTGTTACGAGCAGGCTGTCTTTGTCAAGGAAGACGATGTGCCGAGTTCAAGCTGTGACTGGACACTGCTGGAAGAAGACCTACATTCACAAGGGTGTAAGAGGGAATGACATCAGACAAAATCACCAAAACTTCCTGGTTTGGAGTCTATGAGCTTCGATACTTACCTCCTATTTACATATGTATCCTCTCTTTTTTCAGGTTTTTTTGATGTGTTTTGTTTTAGCCACCTCTGAGCGTTAGGCTTGGTTTTAACCAAACCAAAGGGCGAAAAACCAAGCCTAACGCTCAGAGGTGGCTAAAACAAAACACATCGAAAAAACCTGAAAAAAGAGACGATACATATGTAAATAGGAGGTAAGGAGGAGCAAAATAGACACAGTGGTGTGACCATACAACTGAGGGGTTAGATGAAAAAAAGTAGAAAATGCCTGTTAAACCTGTGAAAGTAGGTAGGTCTGACGTGCACACAATAATAATTTTCAACTTACAGACAGGATAAAATTTGTCTTTAGAGTTGAATACGCCATAGATGTTTTGTCCAAGTATTCCTTCTTGAAGACCTTATTTAGATGTATTGATCCATAAACCATTTCTTTTGAAGTTTCTTCCATGTCTGGAAAATAAATGTTAAAATCTAGATGTGTTAAAATTGTTTCCTCAAAAAGACTCAGGATGTACTGAATTACTATGATGAGTTATCTGTTGTCTGTTATGTCAACAATCAGACTATCATAAGTGGACCTTGTTGAATAACCTACCTACATGATTGAAGGCATATAAACAGATCACTACAAAATGTATTTTCAGTATCATCCCTATAATTTGCCAAAGGCCGCAGTACTTTGATTGACTACAAAAATACAAATTCAAAATGCAAACTCAAACTGTGCGTCTACAAAAGGTACGTAAGCTTCACCCTGAGTGGTCATTGGTCAATAACACCTGCATTTTACTGAGAAGTGTGGTACATTGCACCTCCTATACTGTAGCAGCATGGTTTGGAAAGCCATTTGTTGTACTGTATACACATCTCAAACAGAGGAGAATATGCCACACAGACATGCATGCTCTTAAAAAATAATCATCTTTAACAAACTAATCACCCACCCAAATAATACAAAAATTTCTCAAATGAATTGATTGTTGGTGAAATGGTTGTTGGTGAAGTGGGCATTAAGTCATCGTAATCCACACCACTCCCTTGTATAGGAAGCTATGCACCCTGATAATAAAGGAGGGATGACTGATGTAGCTCTGCAAAGTTGGATATAGTGAACTGTATCCTAGTGCATGACTTTGACCTTTCAAGGGAGTTTAATTACTATTTAGACCAGCACTGTCAAACCCGCCTTCCACAGGCCGAAGTGCAGCCTGCTGTCATATTCTATACTGAATGTCCTCAAACCCCTCCAGGGGACCAATGTGGTCCCCTGTACCCTATACCTGCTTAAGCTGGAGGGTCTGGCTCCACTGAGAACCACTCAGAACTGTCCATCTTTTCATGGATTACAACAGCCCTGGCTTGATGACCCTTGAAAGTGAAACCTGACTCAGAAATATAAAGTCTACAGAAACTAAGTTTGCACAGTATCAATGATCGAAACAAGACAAACTCAGAAAACTTTAAAATTCTGTAACCATGACTGACTTGCAACCTTTCTTAAGGTTCAGGGTCATCTATATCTGGGCTGAGGTTGATGATAGCATTGAAATACTTGAAAGTAAGTCTATTGATTCAAAGATAAAGGAAATCACTTCAGGTGCTGCACTAATAAGAGGTCCTGGCTATGTGTGGCTGTGAGGACTATGGTTTATAATCAGTGTTCTGTACTTAAAAAACAATCCTACAACACACACTAGAAAAAAAATAATAATAAAGTAACTGTGTTTTAACTCTCCACAAATCAATCAAGGTTTGACCAAGGCTAGAAATATAAACCCAGAATCAAAGACAGAGACACTATTTTCCTATTCAGCTTCGTGGGCATACTGTATATTCATTCATCTCAAATGGCACCATGGCCAGATAATTATTTGTACTAACGGGTTTATGTCAGGTTACAAATATTTAGGACACGTAAGCAGGCGCGGTTCTACGGGGGGGCTAGGGGGGCTTTAGCCCCTCCAAAATTTTGGCTAGCCCCCCCAAAACTGAACAAAGTAAATGTCTGAAACACGAGATCCCCCAAAAAAGAATGTCTGAATGCGTTGAACAAGGCCTGAGAAGTGCCATTTCCTGCCATCTGGGAGGCATTTTTGGCAAAAATTTTCTCGGTACGCTACGCGCCAACCGATGGTGGCGCTCCGCTTAGATGGTAAAAAGTGAGTTAGCCCCCCCAAAATAATGTCCGTAGAACCGCGCCTGCACGTAAGCCAATGTGGCCTTGATGAGTGTGTCATTTGGTAAGGCACCAAAGCCATTGCCCAAAATACAAAGGCATGGCTTCAGTAGCCTCAGTTTGATTCTTGCCTGATCTGAAACATTTATCGGTAGTGAAACATTTATAGGCTGTGTCAAACAAATAACTTCAAATTCAAGGGGTATTTTACATTATTCAAGGGTCAAGTTTGTTAAGGTCAAGGTATGAACTTTGCTAGAATTGAGGTTCCTTTTTTTTCTTTCTTAATTCCTGTTTTTCATGAGGGAAAAGTCACTGAAGTAAACCTACCACCCTCGTCATCATCAAGAGATCCTGATCCCTCAATACTACCAGGGTATTCAGACATTGAGGATTCCCAGTCATCAGATTCTGCGTCGCTGCTCCAATCTCCACTTCCACCTGCCAGGTCATCCAAGTAAAAGTCATCTTTGTTTGGCTAATGAAAGAAAAACAAGAAAGATCATCCCTGAGAGCTTTGTCCTCACAACATTTTAATACCCCATGTGATAAGTGCCTTTGGATAATTTTAATGAAAATTTCGAAATATTTCAAAACATGGGCAAATGATAGATGAAGTGGCAGACAGACAGACAGGCAGACAGACAGACAGACAGACAGACAGACAGACAGACAGACAGATGGATGGACAGACAGATGGACTAACGGAAAGACTGAAAAAAGTGGACACTGGAAACACTTTAAAATAGCACTTGACAGTTGATCTGCGACAGTTGGGCAGATAAAACTTTGTTGGCAAGTTTACACTTGCCAACTGTAACCTTGTTTTAGCATCAGAATAAAAAATAAAAATATAGTTAATAGCCCATTTTCACCAGCTAGCAGGACTGGGAAATTGAGCCCCTAATCTTCAACACTTCTCTCCTGGGAGGTCTCTCTCAGAAAAAAATAATGGGGGCTTTTTCTCAGTGAGGTAAACTACGACTGATTTTCAGATTTTGTGGTACTGGTGCAGATACCTACCTCGCATGTTTAGATGTACCACTGTATGTTTGTAGAAACATATATAAACCGTCATAAGTCCAAAATGTAGAAACATACATAAACTGTCGAAAGTCCAAAATAATAATAATACAGGCTCAAGCAGTCCATTCTAGCAGTCTCAAGCCATACACCCTAGAAGACAAAGTCATTACAGAAACCTTGATCAAGATACCGTGCCAAATTCTCCCCAATTTTCACAAAAATAACATCCTAAACTACAGAAGCCTATAACAGTGGCAGGCAGAAAGAATCCCATTCAATCAAACCACGTCTGACCACGCAAGTAATGCACATTCAGTGAGTTCAAAACAGGTGACAACCTGTACCACACAACCCACTTTAACATGCTTGCCAAAACAGACTGTGCTATATGCAGACTACTGTATATTACTGTAGTTAGGCCAGAAGCCTTCACAATATATATGCATACATTATAGGTGTGGTACATCAAAGACTGTTGGATCTGCTGTGCAGTTTCCTACAAGCCTATCTTTCTGCCAGCAAGGAGGCAACTTATTGTCAAAAGAGACCTGATCAAAAAAGAGAAAGGTCCAAAAAGAACCCAGTGGCTCAGGGCAAAGGCTTCCAATGTTTCATGATAAGAATCCAACAAAACTCTGTCATTCTGGCTTAATCATCTTAGCATGATCTTTGTAGCATGTCTTGGTGATGCACCGTTTTTCTAGCGTACATACCCTAACACCTGCAAACAATGACCAGGGAGTTGCTGGGTGGGACTCCCTGTTATGACGGAGATGGTACATTCTGTAAAACTAATGAGCCTTACTTCTCCACTCTCCACTGGGAAAAGATATTAAAATAAACATATGTCCCTACTGATTCCTGATTGGTCCTTCCCAACCAGAATGTCTAGTGAGCTGCATGCACAACTGTAGACTCAAAGTCAGTGAGGCTTGTTTCATTGAGCTGCAAGTAGGGTAAAGCAGATGGTTGGCTGAATATTTATGAATTTGTGTTTTTTGTAATTATATACATGAATTTTAAGAGTGTACAATCTGTACCGTAGCAACTAAATAGCCCTGTAAAAGTTGGCAGATGTTGGTAAATATTAGGAGTGCACCCAAATAAGTGCTGGAGTAATACATGTCTGACGGGTGAGGAAGGGGGCAAGCCTCTTCCAGCTATGTCTTACATACCTTTGTGGGTTTTATCATGTGGGTCAAGGATCACTTTCACAATTTCCAACATTCAGAGGAATGATGTCACCATCCCACAGATTAAATGAAGCATTAAAAGGATAGTTCAGACCCAAATTTCTTTTTGATATAATACAGAGAAACTTATTCTAAGCATTTTGGTGAAATTTTCAGTCAATTCCCATGTTCTGTTCTCAAAATATTAGCAACTGGGAAGTTATCACATTTTCTACCAGAAGTCAACTTGAAACAAACAGGTGTGATGTCATGGCTTTACACTGATGGCCAATGTTTTGTATTGCTGTATTTTTCATCCTATTGTTTTGACCTTGGATTGATTAGGGTTGCTATTTTGCCCTAAGGCATATAAAGTTGAAAAAATTCCACAATTTATAGTATGAATATATCAGAGTTTTGTTAGAGAAAATTGGTAGCAAATTTTACAGTAAAACAAAACATTGGTCGTCAATGTGAGTCCATGACATCACACCTGCTTGCTTAAAGTTCACTTTTGGTAGAAAAAGTGTCAACTTCAATTGCTAATATCTCAAGAACCGGACATGGGAAATGGATGAAAATTTCACAGAATGCTTAGAGTATGTTCCTCTTTAATATATCAAACATAAATATGGGTCTGGACTATTCTTCTAAATTTGAAGTCAAAGAGCTGGAATTAACAAATATCTTCATGTGATTTGCTTTCAGTAGCAGGTTTTAATTTTCATGTTTAGGTGGAGTGTGCAATGGAAGCTCATTAAAAATTGAGGTAATTCTTAGTGCTAAGTATTGATATCCAATGGGTGTAGCATAACATTTGTAATGAGAAAACTTATTTTCAAAATAGTGATGGAAGTTTTGCCATTTTTTACTTTACGTAATATCCAATTATAATAAATAGTTCAGAGTGATTAAAATGGTACATTGAAAGCAGGAATATCTCCAACGTCGTCGCATGGCAAAATAAATCAAACAATTCAGTTTACAATAGGTCTTCTCTGCAATGAAAACTATACGACAAATACAAAGAAACAAATTTGCAATAAGGTCTGCTCTGTATCTTTGCATGAGAAATCATTGGACTATGAATTCCTCAGAGTCTACCAGTCAACCACACAACAACCTACCTACTACAAACCATACTGACTGACTGATTCATACCAAAATCACAATAACTGGCAATTCCTAGAAGACCCAGCTCTAAAACCCTACCTCTAAAACTGTCAAACACCCACTGTGACAGGACTATACCCTACCAAAGTTGTGACATGACAGTGACAAGGTCATATTGAATGACCTGAATTATGGCTGGGCTAGGCCTCCTAGGACTACCAGTAGATATGGTAAATACATCATCTACATGTATAGGGATGAAAATCTTTACTGTCCTACAGCAAACCTGTGATCTACGACAATGTGGTCAAGTTGTAATGTATTCATCTGCCTGCCACTGTGCTTAAACTGGATGCTATAAAATAATTTCATTTTGGCCTTTCCACAACATTCCAGTGATTCACATACTCTGGGAGAACTGCACAAAGACCAGAATAGGGTGTGTTACTTCATACTTCACACACTGTCCTAATGGATTTAGTTGACTGCAACACCTGAAAGAACTTTTCTTGGTTCTGAAACTTTTGCAATGGTTAGGCTACAAGACAATGACTCTTCCACCAATCAACAGAAATCCCTTCCTCCCTGAGAGTTTCCTAATTCTTGATAATACCTGTTCTTCTTTGTAATACCTTTCT
>JAAAJZ020991537.1:0-10469 GCA_010015985.2 Actinopyga echinites | reverse complement strand
CTTAACTGTCCGTATTTTTAACCTTTAATTGGTAAAAACTGTTACCTTGTAGTAAATTACTTAGATTATTCACTTGTGCCTTAACGTGTGTGTACTTAACGTGCTGGTTGATTTAAAACAAACAATCCGCGAGGGCCACAAAACTCGGTGATCGAAAAACCCTGTATTATGGAACGTTCGGCGATATATTTAGGATGTGCTTTATGATATAGACGAAAATTGTTTTGGACTCTTAAATATTGTATGAACGATGAGGTGATGTAATTCATTGGCTGCGTGGTGTTTACCGTTGTATTCTAGTTACATGTAATTTGATATTAAATATGTCATCTTTCACTTCGCCAATCAAAAACTGTCCCGTGTCCCATCAGTGAATGTGTACATAGCATATACTTAATGATTTATTCTACAAAAAAGTCAGACAGAGAGACGGACAAGTACTGCAATAAATGACAGACAGACAGAGAGACAGACATACAGACAGACAGGCAAACGGACGGATAAAAGAGAAAGACCGAATCGGACTCAAACAATATTCCCTGAAAGTGTTCATGATGTGCACGCGTCATGATTCTTGCAGAAAGTTTTTGTAACTTGTACACTTATGCACAATGCACATGATCGACTGACCTCGTGACGTTTAATGTGTTTCGGGTTAATTTGTAAAAGACTTTTATCTTTCCGTCAGTGTATAACGGGAGAACTTAGTATTGACCGTTGACTCGTTAATGAATGTGTATACAATAACCGGCCGTGTTTCTCTGCAGTAAATATCAACCGAGACAGTAGACAAACAAGATTTAATATGGAAAAGAAGGAAAACTTTTTCATGACTGAAGATGTTCTGAAGTTGTTTTAATTTTAAAGATAGAGTCAAATGCTGTGTCTAGCAGATGTTACTAGCCTCATGATCTACAATCCTTGAAAAAAAAAACCAAGTGGAACAGTTTCATGTGTGCAATTCAATTTCAGGATATTTTCCCCTCCACCATTTCTTCATTGCAGAGAGAACACAGGGTGCACAGTCTCTGTTCTATCAGTGTCTTTTTAGTTATCTTCCAATTAAGCAACACTTAAGAGGGATATCGGTTTAGTCCCAGATAATTTTGGCCCAAGTTTTGGTAATGCATTGTTACGTGTACTGTGGTGTATCCTGAATGTTTGGACACTGATGGTCATTCTTCAAGAGGAGCTAGTATTCAGATTGTTTGGTACAATCTCAGACTAGGCATCCTTTCTGGAATCTTTTAGAACAGTCTGTAGAAAGAGTCATACAGAGTGAGATTCCACTTATCCCTAGCCTTGTGACCAATTCAGTGCTGTCAAATGAGAATAAGGGAAAGAATGACAATTATGCAAAATAATACTTTAACACCATTTACAGAGAAAAGTGAAGCTTTCAGGAGATTGACCTAGAAAGGGATGGCAGATAGATGAATGCATGAGTTGAACATTATTATTTAAGGTTCCATTACGTGGATAGGAATGATACAGCAAGTTGTTCTCAATTTCAAAAGCTTCTGTGATGATTACATTCAGTGATCCCAACCCACATTGAGACAGGGCAACTCATGGCTGTTCATGTGTTTTAAAATATCTGGGGCCATGTGGTGACTGATGTTGGTTTGCAAAAATTATTTCTTGCAGGGAAGATATGATGTAGGAGCTGGGCAATTCCATATCCCTCCTGACTGCACAATGTGTGAGCTATTATTTGCAGTGTATGTTAGTGTTGGTGGTATTATGTTCACAATGTTAAGATGGAAGGGGCAGCTTTTGTGTGTGGGAACATCAGGCCCCTGCATCTCCAGTTCTCTGTTCCACTACATAAATGCCACTGAGGCCTGTATGAATCAAGACTGGTGGAAGACGGTAGGGTTTCAAATATGAGGTGAGTTTGATCTGGAGCAGACGTCCAGGGATGGAAAGAAGAAATCACGAGGGCAAGGCCATTTTAATGTTAGCGTCTGGGGCACATCTCGGTGTCTCAAAGGCTCCAAGGCCAAGGCCAAACAGAAGAGCCCACTTTGCCCCTCCAGATGGTAATTGCAAGTCATTAACAGAATAATACTTAAATAGGAGGTAAGTCTGAAAGCTTGTAAACCAGGGAGTTTTGGAGATTCCCAAAACAGGTAGGTTTTGGGAATTTTGTGGTAGTCTGGTTTATGCTTGGTTATATTTTGTTAGGAAGGGTAGAAAGACAAATTGCTTTAAAAAGTACACAATTTTGAAGAGCACCAAGGCTGCCAAAAATATGAAGGCCATGGCCTTTTTGAACTCTGTTTATTTCCAGCCCTGGACTTGGCAGTATGTACAGTACTTGAACTCACCTATTTACAACATGGCACATGCATTCATTTGGATTCTGAATAGGAATGGATTTGCTGGTATGTTATTCATACTCACAGATTTGGGAAATAAACAGTAATGATGATACAATTTTTAACTGTCGAGCTGCAGAAAAAGGACTTTTCTTAAATTGATATAGCTAGTTATAGTCTCAGCCCAAGATGTAACACTTATTGCCATACAGTACTCATAATAATGTACTACAGTACAGTGAATGTGCGTTTACACTTTAGTTCCCAGTTACACCTCAGAGCTTGATAAAACAGGTCAAAATATTAAAAGAACATTAAGAGGACCATTTTGCGCCTCACTTCTGAAGGGTGCTGTGTCAACAAAGCTTAACAAACATGTGCACAATCTTGCAGAGTGAAAACCTACAAAGTCCCAAACAGCTCAGACACTGTGCATTTGGCCAACCCTTCAGTGAGAGGTTACAGAGTTCCAATGCACACATACATTTTGTCCAAGAGGCTACAGAGGTTCTCCTTTGTAAAGAGTTGAATACACATCCCCTAAAGATTGATATATTGAATGCAGTTTGAAAAAACAAGACTTGATAGAGTCCTAAGACTCTACAGGAATGACTACATGTGGATAATGTATTATTTCAGGGGAATGGTGATTTTCTGGCAGGATCAAGGATTTGGTTGTCATGATCCCTGACAACATTTCAAGTAAAGACACAGAGAGGGTTACATATTACTAGTGGGATTACCTCAATGCAACAGATATGCCTGCTAAACTTGAAGCCTTTGTTTAGAATCGTTTCACTTGCTCAAGTCTTCAAACCTGAAGCCTTTGCATCCTTTGCAAAATTTGCAGGGAGAATATAGAAAATTGTAGATTTTCTTTAGAAACATAGCTGTGGGTGCATTCTAAAACACACATAGAAAAGGTCATAGAACACAAACATTTGAACTGAAAGGACACGCAACAGAAAGGCTGCTGTGAAGTATGCATACTTCGTATTTGAAACATTCAGAAAGCACTGTAGTGCCCTTAGTTAGAGAACAATCATGTTCTTGGCAGTGAAAGAAATGGCTGTGTCCAGTGCAGAGTGAACACAAATTAAGGAGTGTTTAATACAGCCAACCCGACAGTCCTCTTACTGGACTCTGAGTGAATAGTGGACCATGGCACAGGACCCATCATCTTTGCTCCAGTGTCCCAGTGTGGGATAAGTTGTGTAGTTCATATTAATCAGTGCTATCAAGGCACAGTATTACCCACATTGTATTTCACTTGACATTCCATTGCAGTGAAGTATGAATAAGTATAGGCAAGTATTGAATGAGATAGGTAGGACACCATCCAAGGAGGTTTCATTCCATCAGTGGTTTTATTCTGCTCTAGCTGGGGGTTGTTTAATTGTAGTTATAGGGGACGTAAGTAGGGTTTGTAGATTCACAAACCATGGTAAGTTTTGTTGATTTTGCAAAGGTTCATTGTGGAACCAAAATTTTCAATTGGAAATTTGGTCCCCCTCCCTTCCCAGCACCGTGATGTTCACTGTTTATGGCTCAACACATTGCCAGGTTTTTGTCATTCAGCTCTCTTTTCATTCTTCTTCATTTGCAGTACTAGCAACGGTTGCCTTTGCTTTCTTACTTCTACCGATGTGTCAGTATTTAATGCGGCCCTGTTCAACCGGAACAAAGTAAGTCCCATCTCAATTAGTTACAAATTAATTAAATAAGCTCTGTATGTGATGTTTAGGGAAAAATGTTGCTTGTTTCGTGATGCAGTTGTTGTAGAATGATTTGTGGTGATTAATCAGGAATCCGAGTTAGACATCTGTGTGTTCTAGACTACAGATTCTTGTATGTCCTGAAGCTGTCTGATGGCAGCTGCTGGGTGAATGCTTCTTTTGCATTCTTGAGAATGACGACGGCAACATTTTACTATTACGAAAGCTGTTTGTATAACTTATGAGGTCGCATGTCACCACGTTTGATGTAGGTCTCTCTTATTTCTATGAATTCATGTGATAAACACACACTCGTCTAACGAATTGTAACTCTGTAAGAGAAGGATTTACTGACAGGAGATGGGAGGCACTGTTCTTCCGTCGCAATTCTGTGCCTTCACTGTGATTGCTGAACAATTACAGCTCATTTTCCTGTGAAGAAGCATTATTACTTAGCAATCAATTTGAAATCCATTATAGACGCTTCGATTGGTCCTTACCAAGCTACACTTGTATGAGGATCGCATTAGATGAGTTTCAGAAAACATGGAGGGTTTTATTTGTAATGGAATATCCAATCATGTGGCATTAGTGCGTATTAACTTGTGTGTACTGAGAGGGCCATCTAGGCAGTTCTGCAGGGGCTTAGCCAGAGGCAGTTCAAGTGAGACCCCCATTTCAGCCCCATGAAGCATTATTACCTTGGTAAATGTCTTGGAATGCATAAAGGGATTAATTATGTCTGTCATGTCATTTTGGGGTATTAAATGGACCAAATTGCAGGATTTGATGTTTTCATTAATCAGTTTTCTTGAGGGATCACATCTCCTTAGACTAACAATCCAGGTGCAGAGAAACCAGGCTGCAGCACAGTCGTCACTTTTCAAATCCAGCTTTTGGGAATACTGCCTAGGCTCCTATTCTTGTAAGCATCATAAAAATAATTGTGAAAATGAATAATCAGCTAATACCACTTTAACAGTCATACTGTATGTGAACAGGAATCAACAAGAACATGCAGGGAAACGTGCCACAAACAAGTTTTACATCTATTACCTAAATATGAATCTGGCACAGGACTAAAGTAGTGACCTGGGAAAATTACGAAGTGACTTGGGAAGAAACAAGCTATAGTACCATCATGGTACGTGAACTTTGGCTGTTAATAACATGGTAATTGAATACATCCTTCTCTCTCAGTAGTACAGCTTTGCTATTTTTGAAATCATAAGTATCGCTGGAATTTTGCAGGCTCAGTGTTCTTGCCAGACAACTGAGTGTCAGGACATGATGTACATGTATAGCACATGGTGTAACTAATGGGAAGTGTATTATCAGTACTAGGAAGAATAAAGGTTAAATGTTATTATGTCCATATTGAAAGTGTAATAGGATACCTAAAGTGGCCGTTCTTCCCTCACAAATGAATCAGGACAAGTGACCTTACTCCCAGGCCTCCTTAGGCTACAGTAAGCGATTTAATAAAAAAATATTTACATTTGTCATGTTTAAAGGGATTTATGCAGTCACCACAATTTCATTTTGAGAAAGTTGCTAGGTCAAAGAAATTTTTTACAGATGATAATTTCAGGCAATTAAGAACATCACATCTAGGTAAAAAGGAGTTTATTATCAGAGCTCCTGGACACCCAATCCCGGGAGTTTTGGGGGAATTGCTAGTTATTTCCTTCAGATATCTTTCTTTGTTTAAGAACAGAAACATTGCATAATACAAGTGTAAACCAGGGACGCTTTCTTCATGGAATTTCACAATGCAGAGTAACATTTTTTCACGTTACAAAAAGAGCCATTCAGGAATTAGAATATCAGGGTACACTTTTCAAATTGGGGTGACTACCCTTGCCCTTTCCATGTTAAATTTGTCACACTACTGTAATTCAAGGCAAAGGAAGAGTTTGAATTTTAGAAAATGCCTTGAATTTCTTTACTTGGAGATTTCTTCTGGTATGAAGTTTTGTGGGAGTAGGATGTTTTTTGTTGTTGTTGTTGTACGAACTTCATTGTCAGTGCTCAGCAGTGAAGTTTCTTCAGGTGATAGCAATATTACTGGTGATGGGATGATGATCTATCTAATTTTATCAACTTAAAAGTTGTCCACTATTTTCTTGTTTAAATAAAACATATATTGCCCACAAATTGCATCACTTTTAAGAAGCTTAGCAACTTACGTAGGTGGGATGATAAGCATATGGGACTTCATTTCAGTTGGGGGATAAGTATTCTTGCCCCAAATTTTGACAATTTTGTAATGACAATTTTGCCCCTGAAAAGAGGCCAGGTTTACCCTAAAAGAGCAAATTTTCTGCCAAAATGTTAGTGGTGGGGGCAGAGGTGGTTGAAGTCCCTCAGTCCCCCACCCTCCTGTCACATGTACATTTTGATGAGAGGGATGGAAAATTGGATTTGTACTTTCAGGGGCCTCCCTTTTTCTTGATAGGTCCATAGATCAAATCCTGGTAAGAACCGTGAAAATATTTTTGTATTGACCCCCAAATTTTTTTAAATTAGAAAATATTGGGCAGATTAAAATAAATTACTGGTTTCCTGACTCATGTCTTTTCTGGTTTAGGTCTCATCTGCTTCAGATTGAGCAGTGCAAATGTTGGTCATTGGTGTTAAGCAAGAGGTCTTTATCCTTCACCATCTTTGGGAAAGTGTTTAAGATTCTCCTCTGGTGTGTTGCATGGGGAGGTTAAATGATAATCCTGGAATGGATTCTGGAAGCAATTGGAAGGTAAACCCTTACCCATCTCTCCTCTGAACCCTGCTTGAGAAGATGGTTTCTCCGTAGTCACCTCTGTGTAGGGTCCTAAGTGAGCCAAAGTGGCCTTTCTCGTAACTCATAATAATCCACTAACACTATGAGAACACCTCTGCCTAAGAAATGAGAAAAACTATTTACGTAATAATAGGAAGTCTGTATTATGAAGCACAGAATCCAAGGAAATACAATCCTCAATGTGCTTTACAGGTACCGGTAGTAACAAATAGAGAGAGAGAGAGAGAGAAATTAAACACATTGAGGGAAGAAAGTTCTAAGGGACTGTTTAGACTGGTCAATAGAATGTAAAGATTTCAGTTTCACTGGAAGCGAGTTCCAACGACTAGGTGCATCATGATAGAAAGACTCTGATCCCAAAGAGATTTAATTCCTTAAAATAATCTTTTCGACCAACAAGTACTATCGTGATGTAGGCAAGTTTTTGTGACAGTGGCAGTCGCTTCCTTTTCCCATCTTATCAAAGCTTATGCATAAATAATAACAACTATAACCCAGTGAAAGGACTGGAAATGTTACGAACAAGTCAAGATCTGTGATATTATATTGCATGCTGGACTTGATCGAGTCAGAAAGGCAGTGTAATTGGTACGATGTCAGTTTAATGATCGTGCTTGTTGCGAGTTGTAGGTCACATGATTAGACAAGCTTTGGCGGAGCTGGTGATT
Source organism: Actinopyga echinites (assembly GCA_010015985.2). Taxonomy (NCBI): domain Eukaryota; kingdom Metazoa; phylum Echinodermata; class Holothuroidea; order Aspidochirotida; family Holothuriidae; genus Actinopyga; species Actinopyga echinites. The sequence continues at coordinate 2,965 of JAAAJZ020991537.1, read as the reverse complement.
ACATCTTTTACGTTTCAGATGGTAAAGAAGATGATTGGGAAAATATAAGCGTGAATAACCCGAGTAAAAACACATTTGGTTGTTACGTCCAGTAATTGGAAGTGGTTTGACACTTCAGTCTCGGTGTTTAATGACTTTGTCTATCTTGTTGGCTTGATTGCGTTCGTTTGTCCTCTGCTAAAAGTTTAATAAAAGAGGATAGTAATGTTTGGAAAGGTTGATCCCATTTAGAGGTGCAGTGTTTATTTAAGCATATAGACTTTGCATTACTGTAGGTAATAATAATAATAATAATAATAATAAATGAGACTTACCGTATATAGCGCCAATCAGTTACAAAAGTCACTGCTCAAGGCGCTTTACAATGGAAAATGGAAAGAAGTTCACTAAGTAAATACAGTAGAGAAAAAATGAATCTTGAGTGAACTTTTGAAGGAAGAAAGTTTTGTACAAGTTCGAATGTCATCTGGTAAAAAGAAATATGTAACTTTTAAAAATAAAGTGAGCCTGTGACATCAAAACAGACTTGCCACAAGTGGTTTACGGCGGCAGCCCTGTAAGTGTTAAGAATTGTGATACCTCGAGAACCAAATATGCTATGAATAAGGGGGGAGGGCATTGGGTTCAGCATTTTATGTACTTTCCTGTTACTGAAATAGTCATTATTGTCATTTCCTCTCTCTCACACTCTCCAAGCCGCTCACTTTACCTTCCAACTGATGTCAAAAACCACAAATTTATGGCACAAATTGTCTGTGTGTGTATGTGTGTGTGTGTATGTGTGTGTGTGATAACGAAGCCTTACTGAGGACATTCTTGGTCCTTGGTACAGCAAAGTTCAACCCTTCCCAGAATGCACTTTCTCTAATAACAATTCAATTATTTTCATTTTCAATGGTACTGTATGGATCTCTTGATCTGATGCAGTGTGCTTCATTTCAGCCAGCTTTTGGGAATGTCAATGATACTAATTATTGTGCATTTAACATTTCTGTTCATAGTCCACATATTACAAACAGCAGAAATGCAGAGGCACCACCCCAACATTATTTGGAGAGAGAAGATACTTCAGCAGAAGCCACCACCCAAAGCAGACGACGGTGACAACTGTCACACTACTATGTGTACGACACAATTGATAGTGACATTACTGTGTGTACATATGCAGATTACACACTTGCTACTGACATAATGTGTATGTATCTGTGGATGACACACTTGACAGTGACACTACTGTGTGCCCATCTGCAGACTACATACTTGATAGTGACACTACTGTGTACATCTGCAAATTACACACTTGTTGGTGACACTACTGTGTTTACATCTGTGGATGGCACACTTGTTAGTGATACTACTGTGTGTACATAATTATGTAGATGACACACCTGATAGTGATACTACTGTATACCTAGCTGCAGACTACATACTTGATAGTGACAATGCTGTGTGTACATCTACAGCAGACAACACACTTGATAGTGACACTACTGTGTTTACATCTGTGGACGACACACTTGTTAGTGATACTACTGTGTGTACATCTGTACATGACACACTTGATAGTGATACTACTGTATACCTAGCTGCAGAATACATACTTGATTGTGACAATGCTGTGTGCACATCTACAGCAGACACACTTGACAGTGACACTGCTGCGTGTACATCTACAGCAGACAACACACTTGATAGTGACACTATTGTGTGCACATCTTCAGATGACACACTTGATAGTGACACTACTATGTGTACATTCTCAGATGACACACTTGATAGTGACACTACTGTGTGCCCATCTGCAGACAACAAACTTCATAGTGGCATTATTGTGTGTAAATCTGAAAATTCCACTCTTGATAGTGACACTACCATGCATACATATGCAGAAGACTGATAGCTGTTACACTAGAACTGTGCCAGATCTGCTATATTGTACATCTGTCCTTGCATTTCAAGACAATGAACTTCATTACTGCAAGCACACTTTGTAAAGGGAAGGGGTCTCCCGAATCATTCAAAACAAATCAAATCTGTATTCACTGTGCACTCCACAAAAAGTAACATTTAAAAAAAAAAAAACATTGCAGACACCAATAAGAACAGGGGTCGAAACAACAGGAGTCTGTGAGCCGATGCTCCTAAAAATTTGATCGGGACCATAGATATACATTGAAAAGGAGCCCGGTTGGCTCCTGAATGTATAGTACAGATGTACAGTCTGTACATTGGCTCCAGCACAATGATCGTGTACCTTGCAATATCTGTGTGTTTTGTATACTGGAGTTACTGCAATCCTTCGACACACACACTACGCATCGGCATCACTACAGTACATTTGTTTTTCCTACTGTCTGTACAAAACCCTATCAACAGTGTTGCATGCAAGTATCCATTGCTGATAACATTACAATACAGGTACATGCTTTGAAAGTTCCACACTGTAAGTGTCACAATATAGACTGCAGACTTTCACACATACACAAGGGAGGCTCAATATTTCTGAATACACAAACATTAGGATAACCAAAGAGTTAGGACTGGTAGATCTGAAGAAAACAGTATCATACGACACAATTACTGAAGTAAAGCACTGAAGTAAGGCTTTCAAAAATATCACGAAGGGCTTAGTTAAGGTATTTTACACATGCCTTGTAACTATTTTATCAAATGCAAGATGACAAGCTAATTTTGGGTGCCTTTCAATTCTGTGATCAATCTTGCCACCCTGATGTTGTAATAGGCCTAAACCTTTTTATTCAAACTTTCTGTCATGAAATAATACAAGTGCTGTAAGCAACATGTACAGTTGTTGATTTATTATAGGATTAATTTCAAGAATAACCGGAAGGTGTAGACATACTGGTTCCAAGCTCGCCCTCAATTAAGTTATTTCAAGTGTTTTATCATGAGACAACATCCAGCTATACAAAAACTCAATTAGCATGAAATAGTACCATTTTGT
>JAAAJZ020990469.1:0-10471 GCA_010015985.2 Actinopyga echinites | reverse complement strand
ACTAAATTTATTCGCTGCAGTCATATGCATCAAGCAAACAGAGGTATATGAGTTTCAATGGCGTTCATTTCATGGAAAAGACACAGTATATTCAGTACTTTGCTCATGTTGTCAGAATCGAAGTAACTGGTAACTCTAGAGCATCAACTTACAATTTTGAAATAATGTAACCATTATTTCCGAAATAAATTATGCGAACAGTTTCAATATATCATTTGTTAACATTTTCAGGCACTTAAAGTAATAAAGTAATCAACTTGTTACAAACACGAAGAAATTATGTAAAGAAGGAACAATCGTTGTAGAGAAATGTATCGAGAAAAATTAGCCACGCCCACTTTACGGCAATGTATTACTTGTAAAATAACATTTCACTTCAGTAGTACAACCCTGGCGAAAACAAATATTATAAATACATTAACGAAAACACAAATTTGTTGTTTGTTAATATAATTTTACATAATTTACGAAAATGGATGTCATTTGACAGACAAGTCTGTTGAAAGACAAAAAATTAATAGTGCGGTATGTTACAAAAAAAAACGTTTTTTAATAGCCGAACCATCATGTTAAATACCAGATTTAACAAACCATTTTTCAACCATTTTTCAACTTATTTTTTTTTTTTTTGAGTTGAAAAAACTCATGTTGGTCAAATAACAGAATAACACCCCCCCCCCAAAAAAAAAACAGAAAATGGGTGCAAAATATGTCAGTTAATTTAGAGATATTTTTAACAGTGTAGTATCGAACAATGACAAACCTACCAAATGAATCATATAGTGTTTGCAAAGATACAAGTTGTTTCTACAGCTCACAGTCAGAACTTAATTATCAACGAAACAATATCGTACAAAATCCTTGTCCGTTTGCATCGTATGGAATAACATTTCTCTGTTTCTTTGGAATGTTCAGTTTGCAGAAACATTTGCACATTTGAGCCCTTTTTGGTGCAAAATATGATTTTTTAAAATGTTATGTATTTCATACCTTAAAATAGTTTACTATCAGGAAAAACATAAGTTTTAGTTGATTTGCGTTTTGGTTTGGTCCGCTTTAACTTTATAAGGTTCCAAAAACGGAGAAAATAAAGAAGTTTTTGAGGAAAAGATGCCAGATATCTCAAAAGAATGTGTAAAGATATATAAGTACTCTCAACATGGGAAATCTCTTGAAAACAGGTATAAGAACAATATTCAACAATTGACTTTGAGAAACTAATAACACTTGTTAATACTATTAAGACTGCAATAAAGTTTGATTTTTAACCTTAACGGTGCATTTCACTGTGATATCAATTAAACAGAAACCACAAATTTCATTTCCCTCTAAAAATTAGCTTTTGAAAAATTGGCGTATTTTATGTCTTTTAAAAATGCACTTTCAGAAAAACGTGTGGAAATTAATTTGATTACAATACAAGATTTAAAAATAAAATAAAGAAATTCTCAAGCAAAAGATGCAAAATATCTCAAAAATTGTATAATGATGTATGGATACCTCCAACATGGAAGATCTATCGAAATATGTAAGAACAGTATGCTATTAAATTGTGAAAACTCGTATCACATGTAAACATCTTTACCAACTCAACAAACATGACCGAATGGATTCATTAGTGGTGGCATTTGATGCAAGGAAGCAGAGGCGTACGCAGGATTTTCTGGGAAGGCGGGGGGGGGGGGCAATCACAGGGCTGCTAAGTTTGAGTGTATACGTGTAGTGAGATTTATCCGGGAGACTATCTAAGCGGAGCGCCACCATCAGTTGGAGCACAGCGTACTAGAAAATTTTGGTGAAACAAACCACTCAGATGGTCGGAAATAGCCCTTCGCAGCAGTGGCATGTGCAGGATTTTTGAGGTGGGGGCACAACCCGCGACTCTTGCGACTCACTTGGACGAATGTCACAAGTGGACCGAAGGTGAACCACGAGCGCGAGTTCGCACGCGTGGAGTTCTTGGGCCCGCGTTAAGACCCCGGGCGGGGTCCAGGGGTTGAGCCCCGGTGGGGGTCCATGGGGTAAAGCCCCCGGAAGCTTTTGCAATATGAGGTAATAACTTATAAGACAGCCATAAATTGGTTCTAGAGGCCTTATTGATCAGATTTTTTTCGTCTCAGATTTTGTAAAATTCGATGTCATTCGATGACGGCGAGTTCAGGTTACCCTGAAGCCAGCTAATGATCTTCCAAACCATACCCATGAATGAACAATCTTGAAAATTATAGTTTATCCGATTCATGAGATGGTTTTCTCGTCACAGGTGAATATAAAATGTATGGTAATTAACACGCGAGGAACAGGGGGGAATCCAGAATTTTGTTGAGGGAGGGGGTTCTGAGAATACATAGGCACTCGGACATGTGTGCCGAAGGCGCCTTTCGGCACCGGTTCGGCAGGGGGTTGAGGGCGTCCCCAGAAAAGTTTTGAAAACTAGAAGCTCTTAGATGCGATTTCTAGGCATCTGAAGCTGATGTGAATGACTTTACCTCAGAGACACACGCGTGCTACACCAACGTGGGCTCGGATGTTAATGTTTAGTGATAAAAATGCTCTCCTTGGCCGCGGGGGGAGAGGGTTCTGACCCCGGAACACTCCCCTGTATCCAATAACATTCAACACGCTGCGCGACAGAAGGGCTATTTCGAGTGTATTTACCTAATTTATTTCACAAGGAAAACACCTCCTTAAACCTATTTAGTTTATTCACTATGAAATGTTACACTGGATTAATGAGACTGGCGCGAATCTCGAAGGAAAGTGCACCATGGGCCAGGCATTGATTGCCTCCTGTCTGATTACTTACTGATGGCCGATCGGAAGAGCTTGATACTTTGGTTAATGAACAAATAATGAAAAAATACTTAAAAATCTCATTCTGTGGACTAACTCTGAGTTTTTAGTACTCAGTATTTCTCTTTAATCTTTTCCTCTTCCCCTAACCCTTAAATCCCCCGACTAAGTCAGTTTCCCCCAACAGACTTCGGAGGTTGGGTCCTGTGCCCCTCCCCGGAACCCCTTTAAACATGCTACTGCTTCGCAGCCCCTGTATATGAATTATTAGTACATAATCCACTCCCCAGGCTCATGAGGAAGAACTTTTTGGTTGAATTTTTATTTATATTTTGGAGTCTGGGCAATGTGATGGAGACCATGGCCCAATGCCGCCCCCTGCGTACGCCACTGTGTTTTGTCCTTGGATTGATAAGGGTTGCCATTTTGCCCCTGAGACATATAAGTTTTAAAAAAATTCCACTGCTCAGGACGCATTGATGATATGAATATATAAGAGTTTTGTTGTATAAAATTGGTAGTAAATTTTAAAGTTAAACAAAACATTGGCCGTCAATGTGAATCCAAGACATCACACGTGCTTGCTTCAAGTTCACTTTTTGTAGAAAATGTGTCAACTTTAATTGCTAATATCTCGAGAACCGAACATGGGAAATGAATGAAAATTTCACATAATGCTTAGAATATGCTCCTCTTGAACATATCAAACATAAATTTAGGTCTGGACTATTCCTTTAACTATGTTATTTAGGTTCTTTTAAATACAAAATTAAAAATCAGAAAATTGTCTTTTTCTCAGTGACAGCTGTTTGTGGAAACTCATTAATTAATTGAAAGCTGTGCCTTACATCAGTCAGTTTTTAGACATGTTGATGTAAAATCGCGATTGAAATGAGTCTTTTCAAAGTAATGCAGACTCTCCAGAACTCAGTGACTTCTCCGATCACTGAATAATGTGTCCATATATTAATAGCGGTGATATTTCACAGGGTGTATTATTTCACTAACATCAAGGGCTCTTTTTACTCATGTTACATTTTTGTTAAATAACTCTTTGGTTTAATATTTTGGAAAATCGCAAGATTTTAATGTTTTTACTGAAACAAGTTATGGAAACTACTTATGCACTTTATAAGCACCCATGCAGGCCATGTTAACATCGTACCCGCAATACCTTAAAAAGAAAGTTGAACAAATATATGATAACAAGAAAGAGGCAAAAGATGATATTTCTTCATAGCAGACTTAATTGCTTACTTAGCTTATAATAATTCGTGATGTAGGCGGAAAATAGAGATTATCTTACATGCAGGGTGGTTAATATTTGATAAATGTTGATGGGTATTAAGAGGTTTTATCAGAGGTTTCGAATGTTTTAAATCAAATAGACGGGTATAACATTTATATTCACAAAGGTTTTTAAAAGAAACACGTTCGTGTGTCAAGGCCTACTTGGATCTCGGCTGCTATGGTCGGGCAAATCATATCTAGGCTCAGCTTTGCTTCCATCTGTATATGTCGCAATTAAACGGCTTTTCAGCAAAAGTGGTATAACAAGGACACTGTCAAAAAGAAATAAATGTATCGAGGAAAAGTTAAAAACGGCCTTGTCTGTGCGTAGCGAAGGAAAGGGGGGGAGGGTGCAACTGCCCCTTCAGCTTTGAAAAAAAAAAACTTATTTTCTTTTTTGTTACTGTAGTCGCTGATTCCGTATTTTTACTAGTACTTTTACGAGCAAAATGACACGAAACATTACCAAAATGCCTTGAATTCTTTTTTGGCACGATTCGCTCGTATCTGTTCTGTTTAGCCCTTCCAGAATTATTTCCCGTAGGACAGCTTGGGTAAAGTGACTCAAACCCCCAGGAAGCTCTCATCACCATCTGTCCTTCCAGTCCCCAATAATTTTCGTAATGAATCATTGACCGGCCGGCTTATTACTTCTATCGCTAATTTCGATATTTTTATCAGCATTTTTGTATGTAAAGTAACGTGTAACATTACAAAATTGCCTTCAAAAGGCTCGTTTTGCGGCACGCATTCAAATTACCCTTTCCAAAAAAGTACTAAAACCCCAAAGGTGACCGTTTGCGCGACAGAAGACCACTGTAGAAAAGAAACGTGCACGCTGCGGGTTAAATGTTTTATCGTGTTGTTTAATGACATTGAACTATACTGTTCTCAATTTACAACCTCACTATGAGGCTGGACATGGTCTCAGAAGACTTTTGAATTTATTTTTCAATAAAATCGCCTAATGTATCCATGAAGCAATGAGAATAACTGTTATGTAGAAACATTAATAAAAAGGATCTCCTTTGTTTCATATTCAGCTCAAACCATAAGAGTACGTGGAGACTTTTTAAAGAAGACCGTAAATTTTTTTTTTTATGAAAACTTCTAATTATTGGGGTGTTTTACAGAATGGAAAATGAGACAGCCAAGCCAACGATTTATTATAGCTAAAAAAAGCCGGCGTAAGAACGTCTATCAGACTTTTACTCATGAGAGGAGGAAGGGGTCACATTGGGGACGACACTTCGGGCACGCGTACCCCAGGCTCTCCTTGGTGACACCTCTGGAATTGTCTTGGAACTGTCCACAATACGGCCATACAGGAAAGAATTTTAAATTCACTGACCGTAGTGTTCGATCGTTGTCATATAAGCTTATTGTACCATGGCCGAATGCACAAACGATATTTGTTAAGGTAATCACGTGCACATTGTCAACATTCGAGTATCTTATATGTAAATTATGAAGCATTTTATCTGTTTCGGGGCTTCATTGGATCCGCTCATAATGTGTAGAAACGTGTCGCAAGCAATACTTACATTAAGTCCTGTGGGAGCTTGCATCAAAGGTGAAAAGTTGCATCAAAGGTCAATGCACATAACGTCACAATTCCAAAAAGCCAAATGCGCCCTAGTCCTTATAATATACTATAATCCTGGACAAAATCATGTGGGACAAATCGAGGTCAAACGCTGAAGGTGCGCGCTGCGTTCTCTCAAGACTGAAGAAGGAATGGAGGGGTACACTTCATTCTGAAATTTTATAGACCACTTGCTTCCTACATGCGCGAAGTCGACTTCGCGCGTATCCTGCCACCGCACAAATCAGCTGTCTGCATTTGTGTCGGTGTGCTTGTAACGCCCCAACGAGGGCGCTGCTTTCTGCTCTGTGACGTCATATGCAAGTGGTCTATTGCCGACCTGAAACTGTCCCACTATTTTTTCCATTATTGTAGCTCCTGTGTACAAGTGTACAATTATGGGACGTTTGCTTGCCCTTCAAGAACTTTTGTTGTTTAACAGCTTTTGTATTTCACCCACGTGACCGTACAACCTTCGTTTAGGCATATGCCAAATGCAAACACATAATCGATATCCGCCCTATTTCGAATCAGCCTAGTTATCGAACAAAACGATCACCATTAATCGACAGGCCACTGAACAGTCCTAGGATTCTAGTAATTTCAATACAAATCGTGCAAGCTTTTAACTGGGAAAAAACGGATGCGTTGGTTTTCAAAACACCATTAGCAAGCTTCATATCAGTGTTTGCTGGTGAGTGCTTACTTATTTCCACTTCATTACAGCCTAGGTATTGGCTAAGAACTTGAACCAGATGTGAAGTTTAACCAACCAACACAGTCAAGTTGTTTAAAATGCAGCCCTGGCCTCCTTATACTTTACGATAGGCTATAACTTACGAATACCACAGACTACATTAAATCCTCGAAACAAAGAACTCGTGTTATGTGTTTTTAGTTTCAAAAGGGCTAAAAGAATTATTTATAAATTAATTCTCTCGTCTCTGATTTCGTATTTCACTCTTTCCAAACCATCGTTTGATCAATCTCCGGCAGGCCAAACGAAAAGCACGATTTCGGAATCCATAGATAATTGGATTTGCAAATGAATTCGAAAAGCCACATGTCTCTGTCATAACGATATAAACGAGGATTGACTGATGGTTTGGATAGAAATATTCAAAGAGAAATTCAAAACTGTGTGGAAGCCAACATACTGAAAATACAGCGAGTATAATGGCCGAAGTTACCGTAGTTTTCACGTGCCATGAAGACCGCGATCGAAAATACCGCGATTGTTTTGATCTCTGCTTTGTTGAATTTTCACTATGTCCAGTTACTTCCGACTTGTACTTGTAAGCTAGGTAAAAGATTCGGATGTATATAAACGACAAGGTCATCACGAACGTCGGTACTATTAGTGACGTCACTGCTCGATGTGCGAGAACAGCTGATGACGTGTATCTATCGGTTTCACATACCCACGAGTTGGCACCATCATCCACTTTGCTAAAGATCGGCAAGAGTCCGAAAGCTATTCCCATAAGCCAGAGGATTATAATGGTTGTTTTACATGTAAACGGTGTCATTATACTTGAATAACGTAACGGGTGCGACACAGCAATGTAGCGATTAATCGCTATAGCCACCAGATGATATACCGACACAGAACAAAATATTACTGCCGGTACGAAGAAGAAGTCCCTTGTTTTCTCGAAGCAGGTCAACGGGCTCACCGTTATACGAGCATACATGGCTAAAGGTATCGCAATTAACCCCGTAAGGAAATCGGCAAAAGCTAGACCAGCAATGAAATAACTGTGCACTCGGCAGAAACATTTTGAGCGGATGAACGCTGTTAAGACCATAAAATTCCCTACAATTGACAGGAGAATAACAATCGAGTAAACCGCGATATAAATGACTGTACCTGCTGTTGAGAAGCGTATGCGAATTTCAAAGCTGTTGTTATCAAACGATATCCGCACATCGTCATCTGAGGAAAGGTTCACAAACGCCGAATCATCTTCAGAAAGATTTAATAGTGACATGGCTAAACTACTGTAGATTGTCCGTGACCAAATACTATCCCTTGTGTTACGTTTAATGAAGGTTACTGAATTTAATTCTCACCTTAGCTTCTTCCCCATTATAAGCTGCTCGTAAAATATATTCCGTGCTACACTATAGGGCTTGAAGTCTTCAAGAACGCGAAGTTCTGTTAATTACTCCTCTCTCACAACTAAGTCTGTACAAATTCAACTGCTGAGGATGTTTCTGATCTTGAGCAAACATTTCCTTGACCACAGATAAAATTCCGATATGTTTATTAAAAAAAGGTTAACACCACGAATTAGTTCCCCGGCACAGCAGACGCACGTAGAAGACTAGTCGATGGTATAAGTAAAAGAAAACTGCTTCAGTTCTTCAACTGAGTTTAACGCAACGCTGACCAATCAGACGGATCAATCAACAATAAAAACTACTTATGTGAGTTTTAATGATGAGGTAGTTCTGACAACAATCAGTGGAAACTTGTTCGAGGCAACGCTGATAGTGGATAAATTTTGATACAACAATAAACGTGCTTCCTTTATGGTGGCATGGAAGGAAAATTTGTACTAAAGTGTTCGTGAAGAAGTATTAAAAACTGTATTCACTGAAACTAATACAAAGATATATTAAAAAGTCTATTTGGATTTTGTAATGTATATAATGTGATCAATGGGATGTCGTCGGGCAGCACTTTTATTGTATCCATTCCAGCCAACCAAATGACCTACCTTCGATCTATGAGCGTCGGTAGGATCATTGGCTAGGAGGGGGGACAAGGCGGGTCCTCCATCCTTGGCGCCGGAGGAGGAGGAAATTTTTTTTAAAATTTGACCTTGAAATGGTGCATTCTGAAATCTGAACGTGAACCAGGCAGTTCCGCGGTACTCCGGCCGGATCCGTCTTTTCGTGTACCAGTTTAGACTGGTCCCCCGAAAACTACTCATATATCCGCTTTCTAAATTTTCATGATCTATTTTCGAGGGGGTCAGCTGACCCCATTTTTCCCTATGTGCCGACGCCCATGCTTCGATCACACCATTTGCAATATGGATATGTTTTCATAAATGTATCGACAACACTGCAGCTTTAGAAAAACGTCACCTCTAATTTTGAGATAAATGTTAAAATTAGTCAAGTGAACAATTTATTCCTTCATCTCCCTCCACGTAATGTGCAAGGAATTGCGACACTGTACCTCACTTGCAGCTATTGTAGAAGTATGTGTAATTGTCGGGTTATCTGAGTTTCCATGTATCTCAGTGTTTCTTTGTTTGAGTGTGTGTTGTGCGAGCAAAAATAGTGTGTTACAAATTCCTCCTAAACCATGACCAGGATCAAGTCAAAATTTGCTAAACAGGCGACTGACCATAAACTTTCGCACTTGCCGACTCGTGCTGTGATCCAGTAAGCGCACCTTGACGACACGTACATTCACACATGAGAAGCTTTCACGCTCGTTGTCAACACAGTGGTACTCTACGTACACTGTTCAAGCTAACTAACTAAAACAGTAAGATGAATAGTGTTAAAGCTTTAAAAAAGTCGAAAAATGCTCCGGGCCAGAGACATTATGATGCATTATCACTGTCATAAGTTAAAGCGTACCTAAAAACTCAAAAAATTCATAAATATATGTTACACAGTTTGGAGAATGAATCTCATTGGTCTCACTACCATCTTCATAGCTTATTCAGTGACTGAGATATAAAATGTTAACATTTTTCGTATTATTTGAAACATTCTACTACCCAATAGTTTGTAATGGCCTTCTTGTACAACTCACATCACCTGCTGCTTTCGTTTCCTTTTGAAATAAAAATGTCTACATAGCCTTTTACAGTCCTTTTTCCTTTAGTCCTTTTCATGTGATGTGGAGAGAAGAGATGGCATGTAACATGCAAGAGCCGCAAAATAAAGCTAGAGTAAAAAAAAAATATCGTCAATTCCTGTTCGACCATTGGACATTTGGACAAGAATCCATCAGCAAGATAACATTGTTGCCAAAAGTAAAAGAATTTCATTTGGAGAGTGTGCAGATTTGAACCAAAGTACTATAAAATCACGTTGTTTGAATCGGTTGAGGAAGCTGTACACAAGGCTTTCAATGCACATCGTTTTGCGAGTAGAGGTGGAAAGTATGTTGCATTACACGGTGAGTACCAACAACTTGCTGCCGTTATAAGGTCCGTAGTCAAAGGGGGTGGATGCATAGGGGAACGTGAAAATTTTGCAATAAAAAAAGTTTTCATGCAGTCAAGGAAAAAATTAAGCCTTTTTAAGAAGAAAAAGATGGAAAATGTCGCACCATTTTGCATCAAAGCCCCTTAAAATGGGCAAAAATTTTCAAAGGGGAGGAGTACAACCCCTCCCTTTAGACCCCTCCCCTTAGACCCCTCCCAGAAGGGCGAACTAATGTGTTGATGTGCCCCCCCCCCCAGTTAGTTACTCTGGCTACATGCCTGGCCGTTATTAGTAATGTAATTTCTATTCAGTGTACAATTATACATGGAGGCTGTTACCTCAGCAACAGCTTCTACGACCGAACTTGAACAATCATAAAAAGCATTTAAACTGACTTCGAGGCCTTGGAATTAGTTAATGAAGAAACAGCTATCCTTAAAGAGAGAAGTAATGAACCAAAACACCGAGACAGGGAAACTGGAACAGTACCCTAGAAAAAAATAACTTTAAAATTTTTGGCCTCACTGAAAATGATGGTGAGGACCTGGAAGAAAAGTTTGTGAACCTAGTGCATGACATGGGTGTGGACATGGAAGTACTGGTGTGGAGATGGTGAAAGAGGATATT